>JAHWFP010034568.1:0-25930 GCA_023313725.1 Lithobius niger | reverse complement strand
TGCTGGGATCCCAGCCCAGCTGGAACCTGTTGGCCTCGACCGGGACAACGGTAAGCGTCCGGATGGTATTTCTTTGATCCCACGGGCTGGCGGCCGTCAGTTGGTTTGGGATTTCACCTGCACCGACACCCTGGCACCGTCTTACCTCAACCAGACTTCCTTGGAGCCTTTGAGTGCCGCTGAAGCCAAGAAGAAAGCCAAGTACGATTACTTGGACAACCGGTACTTCTTTTGCCCTGTGGCTGTTGAGACTCTGGGGTCCTTTGGTCAGGCTGGCCTGGGCCTGATCCATGACATCGGTCGCAGGATCTCCAGGACCACTGGAGAAAAGAGGTCTACTGTTTTCCTTCTCCAACGTATCGGGGTGGCTGTTCAACGGGGGAACGCAGCTTCAATCATGAACACCATTCCTACTAGTACCTCCCTCGACGAATACATTACTGTGCTCTAAGTGTTTTCGTCGACCGTGCGCGCCTTTGTGGGGGATTTTGCCTTTACTTTTCAAGTGCAAAGTGCGTGCTGGTGCTTTTTCTATTTTGGGAATAAGATTTTGCGAATTTGTTTTATGCCTACCTTCGTGTTTGTGGGTTCCTGAATTACCTTTCATTTTTTCATTTTCTTGTACATTTTTCGGAGTCCGTTGTGTAATTATTGCTGTTGTATTTTTCCATTCATATAAATGTGTAATAAAAGCCAAAGCCGTTCTTTGTAGGGCAAGTTTTGGTTATAAAACTGTGTTACAAAGTGTCCCCCGCCCGCCCGCCACGAATCTTGCCGCGAGTCTCGCCACGAAAAAAGGGCTGCAACGTGAGTGGGGTGTAGTGTGGTGAGCAGAAGTGACAGGTTTTTTGCATGGATTACCAGGATGATGACCAAAAAACGACATGATTTTCATTGCACCGGGTGGTAGGGAAAGAGTCCCAATTTGTAACAGTTTCGTCGGATTCTAATCAGAGAACTTTGATTCTCCTGCGAGAACAAGTTCCCTAGTAGAATCTCCATTTGCTCACTCATTCAAGAAGACAACTATAGAGCAAGTGAAGTACCCACTAGTAAAGTACAGTATATAGCATTCAACTTTCATAATTTTCTGTCCTTCAGTATGTTATTATTAAGAGGCAAGTTGGCATCATGTTGATTGGCGCAGACTTGTATCTCTGAAGTGCAGTGTTTTACTGTATAACATATTATCGTTAAGTGATCAAAGTTCAAAAGTTGAATGACTAAAAGTTATTAAATCCTAATCATTTATTTAAAGGTTACCTTATTTAGTCAAGAATTAAACTCACGAATGATTACTTTACTCACTTTGGTTTCACCAAAAATAGTCCTTTACACCTGGCTAACATCGTCCAGTGTGTGTGTTGATGTTGATGTGTTGATGTCTTTTATTGTACCTTGATGAAAGGTCACAGCGATATTGAATAATAATAATAATTTTTTGGTATTTTGTGTATGTAAGGTAGATGATTTGACTAGAACTTCTTCCCTCTCATTCCTTGGCAGCAACTACGTATAAATGTTAATTCTTTTTATAGAATTTGTCAGCCAAAAGTCTGACAAAATTGCTAGAGCTGTGTATTCACGAGTTCTTATTGTCCTCATTTAAGAGCTAGAAAAAAATATTCCTTTACACCTGATAACTTCGTCCGGTTTGTTGGTTGATGTTTTCTCAGTTTTTTATTGTACCTTGATGAAAGGTCACAGCGATTTAGAATAATAAATAATTTTTTATAGCCGACGTAAATATACATTACCTGATTAAATTTAGCAGATTTCCCCTGTGAGCTTATTTTCCCCTAGAGTCTTGAAAGTTGTCTTTCCTGCCGAACTCGTGCGGTACTGCGCATGTGCGGGGCTTGCTTATGTAAGCTTTCGTGCAGCGGCTATTGGCATCATTTCTCCTAGGGTGATTGCCACACATGGTCGTTCTTTGAGCTTCCCCGTTCGACGTTCCTCCACCTCCACCTTCCGTCGTCCTGCGGAAGGTGCGTTCCTCCGCTCAACCAGTGGGTGGTACGCCAGCCTTTGCTTCCATGAACCGGTCTTCCTTACAAAGACTCCGTTCTCATCACTGCTGCATTCCTTTGCCACATGCAGTCATTCTGCCCTCCGCCTCCGCCCGCGGGAGGGCGCCTCCCTCCGCTCTGCGGAAGGCGCCTCCCTCCGCTCTTCCTTCCAAGATTATCTTGCCTTCCGTTGCTTTGCAACAGTTTTATGGATGCCCCACCTCCACCTCCGTCGTCCTGCGGAAGGTGCGTTCCTCCGCTCCTACGCCAGGGGCTGTCGCTCCGCCTCCCACTGCTTCCATCCGGACCAGTGGATGACGCGCCAGCCTTTTTGTCCATGGGCCGATCCTCCTTACAAAGACTCCATTCTTATCACTGCATTCCTTTGCCACATGCAGTCGTTCTACCCTCCGCCTGCAGAAGGGCGCATTCCTCCGCTCTATGGAAGACGCCTCCCTCCGCTCTACGGAAGGCGCCTCCCTCCGCTCTTCCTTTCAAGATTATCCTGCCTTCCGTTACTTTGCAACGGTTTGCTGGATACTTCGTCCGTTCCTTCGGTTAAGGATAACTCCCCTCCGTCCTCACTGGGCTTACCATGCCTGTCCATCATTCCTCCGGAATGTTTTCTCGTCTGTCGTTCCTCTCTGGAACCACTTCAACGCGGCACTACGTCTCGTTTTTTATTCCAGCACCTCCGTTCCTCGAATGAACGTTCCGCCTCCCAATTTGGCCTCTTCCTACGGAGGTGTTCCGAGTGTTTAATCACAACAACACGCCACATGGCAGGCGGACGCTCTTCTTACCCTCCTTCCGTTCCGCAGAATCAACTGGACAACAACATCCTTCTGACTTTACTAAGTCTCTCTTCCGAGCCTCCGCATACTGGAGTGCTCTTCTCACCATCCGTATATCATCGTCCCATGGATGGAAGATGTCTTCGTTCCTGTCTACTTCCTTCCGCCGCCCCTCCGCACCACCGTTCCTCTTGGTCCCTAGCCCAAGATGGCTTGTGTCATCATGGAAATTTGTTAACCCTTGCTTCCCCTGCTGGCCTCCGTCCGTACCAGGACGAGGGGGGGGGGGCAGGAGATTGCATCCCAAGTCAGAAAATCAGCATCACGTCAGCCCGTGTTCCTCCCACCAGGTTTTGATCTATAACACGGAGGAGGGGCTCTTATCACCTGTCACAACCTACACTGACACCATACCCACTGTGCATCCTCCTGCGCAGCCTCCTTCGTGCAGGCCACCTCGGCCGTCACGCCCCACCACATCCTGCATGATTGCAGTTTGCGCGTTGCCTACAGAGTTCAACATCCTCCTCTCTTGCTACTTCTCTCTACAGAAATCCTTTCTTCTCTAGCCACCACGCCGTTCACTTCGCTTCATGAGCCTCCGCCTTCCGCATTTCTGCCTTCCGCCTCCGCGTTCCTATGCCTCGTGCTAAAGGAACGCCACGGGATGTCACCTCCCGCACTCCCCATTCCGCATCCCCAAGCCACGTTCCGCCTGTTGCGGAAGACGTAGAGGTTCTCTAACTAGCAACAGAATAAGATTCCTTGGAGCCACCCGTTCCGCCTCCGAATCCCTTCCTTTCCGAGTCATTCTCCATGCCTTGTGGACCACTAAACATGTTAGCTTTGCCTTCCTTTTTCCCCAGCGTTGCATGCTGTTATTTAAATCAAAGGGGTATGATATCCCTCCGCACCGCCGCCACCTGCGCATCGTACTGCACAGCCCTCTTTTCCTTTTTATCACAACCTTTGCCTATGCAACCCGCTGGTCTTTTCTCTACCTTCAACCAGTGCAGCTGTACTACACACTGCCCCCCACCGGGACCAATCCTCGTACCTCGACTTACATCACGCTATTCTTGTTCCACACACCACCCTTCCGCAGAGGACTCCCTCTGCTCCTTCTTTGATGGTCATTCAGCCCTTCGCCGCTTCTGGACTAATGAGACCTCCATCCATTCCTACAGTGGAGGATTGCTCTTCTCCACCCTCCGTGGATCCACCGACCCCTTCCGCCGTTCCTCCGGAATGTCTCTCATCTCTCATTTCTCTTCAAGACTCACCGACGCAACGTGATGCGTCCCATCCCTGCTCCTGTGTTCCCGCTTCACGGTTGATCATTCCGCCCTCCGAATCAGCTTCCTCTGCCATGCTAGCCTCCTCATCCACGGGTGATGCCTCCACCAGCCACTCCGTATCCAAATCGGAGGCCTCGCTACAGGTTTTAATTTTGGCCTTCATGACCGGCTACCCTTTCAGCCTCCGCTATTGGGACAATCAACAACACCCTGACTTTTGCAACAACTCTCCTCTGCAACGGAGGCATCCTCCTCGGGAATGGTTCGCATCTTGAGTAAGATAAGGTCATCCTCCGCCTTGCCCAAACCGTGGGAATTAATTCTTCCGCCCTATAGGCAATGGTGCTGCCAACCCACACAATTTGACACCTATCCTCAATCAGAATTCCTAACAGCAAACACAATGTTAAGCTCTCTCCCTCGAGCAGCGGTTCCCGGTTTTGTCATCCACGACAATGACCGTGTTCTCCAACTAAGCCCCCGAGCTGCATCCTAAGCGGATGTCCTTGGTGCTACAGCCAATACACTATGTGAAAGGTTATACACTGACCTTCCTCTGGATGACACTCGCCAGCTAGTTCTCCTCATCAACCAAATATTCCGGAGAAGCTGCTTCGCTACTTACCACGCCACGAATTGGTTTACACGGACCCTTTTCAACTCCACACTCTTACTCTGAGGAGTAGCTCTAGGACACAGCCACGAATCTACATGACTCAACTTACCATTCCCACACTACGCATCACCAATGGATTCTTTGCCTCCGCTCGTCATCCACCCTCTGCTTCTCCGCCTGCCATCCACCCTCCGCTCCTCCGCCGACGACCATGGAGATAAGAGGATTGGCACCTTCAAGACAACTGAAACACAAAAAACACAAGGACTTTTATAGACCTTCGGCAACACTCTTTGAATAAAGGTTATTATTATTTGTTTATACTTTGTGATACCCAAGCCGGTTCACGTCTTCCTTGGCGGATCAGTTCGGGTTAGCGACGTTCCTCGGACTCCTCCCCACTTGCACACTGTCTCCGCGCAGTCTTCTTAAGGTGAATCGTTTTACTGCCTACTATTGGCTTTCACCTTTTCTCCCTCCAGCATTAAATACTGTTGTTTCATTGGAAAGGGTATGATATCCCTCCGCACCACCTCCATCTGCGCATGCTATTGCACAGCCCTCTAGCCATACCTCCTCTCCATCAAATAACCGTCGATTTGCGTCCTCCGCTGATCCTTATACGAACGCTCCTCCACCAGCGGATGATCCCTCAACCTCTGTTTCCTACCGTGCTCTTCATGCCGCACTACGACCACAGGCATAGCCCTGGGGTTTCGGAAGATTCTGTAAGCACTCTCACTCTTCTGTTTTGACAAGAAAAAACTCACCTCCTCAAGAGAATCTAAGATATTCCTTCCATTCCAGTCATTACTACACCATGTACACCGTCCTCCGCTTCCACTTAACACATCAGCGTTAGGACTGCCTCCTGCACTTCCGAGACTCCTCCTATCGTCCTTTGGCAACCAACACTGCAAAATCCTTTGCTATCTCACTTATCCAAATACTCTGTCTGGCAATACGACAATGCTGCATCGTTTATCCCTGTTTTTCATGGTATACACCCGAATGTTAAGCATGCGGAAAGGGATTTACCTTCCTCCCCTTGCCGTGCCAAGGGCACGGGGGTAGCTTTTGGCATTTGCATGATGCCGTGATTACTTTCGGCCGGTCTGCGTCCCTCCGGCCCGGCGGGGCATCCGATTATACTAATCCTCCCTGATTGGACATTATAAACTTTCTTCTCACCGCAGCTATGATCAAACTATTATCATTTACCCTACATTACACCCTCCGTTCCACTAATCGTCAATGAAATTGCAACATCGTCCTCTCTACCATGCCTTGCCGTCCAAGGGATCACCTTCTACCGGTCGGTGCAACATTGGCCTTCCGGGTCTTCTCCTACCTACCCTCCGCTCGAACAACACATTGCCTCCGCATCTTCCGGCCTCATTTCAAGTTCGTCTGTGTCAAGCCATCTTCCCACAGGGTAAGATGTTTTCAACGTATTTAGTTGATCTCTTATCCTTGTACCCCGTATGTAAAGACCTCTGCATGCGAATGTTACTAATATTAATCAAATTAAAAATTGTATAATGAGCTTAACGCACTCCCCAATCTCACTCTTACCGAACTTCCCATTGTTTAGCATGGGTTCCAACATGCTATGGTTTACTTCAAGTGAGTGAAAGTGGTTGGGGCAGCAGAATGGTCTTCATCAGGAAAGATTCTTTCCTGGGGGTGCAGACTCTTACTGTGGGAGAACTCCTAACCTAGCCCTCCACCGGGTGACAAAATCTGCTAAATTAAATCAGGTAATGTATATTTTCGTCGGCTATAAATAGACTAAAATTGCAGGGTCCGAACCTGCTTAATTTTAGTTTTTATTGCCTAACCAAAAATATACATTACCTTAACTCCCGCCCAAGCCTCCCCTCCATGAGCTAGGTTCTGGAAGGAGGAGAAATGATGCCAATAGCCGCTGCGTGGAAGCTTATATAACAACCCCAGCACATGCACAGTACCGTACGAGCTCGGCAGGGAAGACAACTTTCAAAACTCCAGGAGAAATTAAGCTCACAGGGGAAATCGGCTAAATTAAATCAGGTAATGTATATTTTCGGTTAGGCAATAAAAACTAAAATTAAGCAGGTTCGGGCCCTGCAATTTGTCTTTTTTTGTATTTTGTGTATGTAAGGTAGATGATTTGTCGACTAGAAAATGTTGCTTCTCGTTCCATGGCAGCAACTGCTTATAAATGTTAATTCTTTTTCTAGAATTTGTCAGCCAAAAGCCTGACAAAATTGCTGGAGCTGTGCATTTTTCGTCCTGTATGCCCAAACCCAAAGATAATTAAGAATATATGTACATTCATGACATCCGATCCGTATTTCACACCACACATTGCTCATCCGGCATATGCTAAACTTAACACTGAAGATTGTAATGGTGAAGTAGGTCATGCAGCTACAACAATCAGTTCAACTAGCAACTATTACGGTATTATAACCTTAAAAAAATTACAAAAGGTAAGTCTGATGAAAATTATTAATTTCATTTCCGTCTTGTGTGAAAAAATGCATATTCAGTGTTATAATTTTGTGTGATAGGCTGCCGAAAAAAGCATAACCATAAGACGATCAAATTCTGTGTCAAAGAACAAGTCGGCTGTGTCCGGGTCGAAAATGAATACCGAAGACTTATTGATTGATGACGAGGTAATATAAAAATATATAAGTATATTTAAATGTGGGGTTTAGATGGTAAGAAACTACACTTCAGATGTCTTATGAAAAGACATTAACAGAAAATGAAACAAATGGAAAAACTTCAAGAGGATAGATCCTATACATTGCCACCTTTTAGCACTACCATAAGTAACTTGACTACCTTAGTTAACATGGATTACATGTTAACTAAGTGGCATTACAGCTACTTACTGCTATGTAAACGAAAAAGTTGCCTAACTCTTTAAAAGTCATACTGACTTAGTGTTTTCTTTTAAGTACATGTGTGCCCTGGCTGGTTACAGGATTCTTTGTGGGATTCAGTTTGTTAGGAGATGCTGGCCACTTGGCTGTGCTTGACCATTAAGCCCATGTCGCACGTTGAGACTTTTTTTTGCCTGTTGTGTAGCCGTATGGCATCATATCAGTTAATGGGTTAAAGACATCATGGTAGTGACCTTTGGATTGTGTGCTCTTAACTCGATCTAAACCGCACGATAAGGTTGCTGACGAATTTCTTGACAAAGATGGCGTTGAACCGGAGGTTACTTGGTGTGGTTTTTGGCAATTTTTGTTCCTCTTTACTGTTTTTTTGCTGAAAAACATGTGTACCAATTGCACTGAATCCTGTTAATTCTGTTAATCTTTCTACAGACGCAGCGACAAAATGAATTGCAACGTCGTGGAGCTCAATTTGTTTTAGCTGAGATGGCGCATCATTATGGATCTGAACTCCCGGAAAAGCTGCCAAAGGTGTGGGAAGCCATGATGGGACCTCTACAGGACATGATTTCGGCAGTAGTGATAGGTAATTATTGACCATTAGGTAAATTATTCAGCTCTAGTGAGTAAAAGTACTCAGCCGAGCTTATTCATGTTGAGTCGCGTAGGCGAATTTCGTGAGGAAAGTGTGTGAGGTGCTTATCATACATGAGAGAGCTAACTTAAAAGGCTAAAGAGGTGGTTGATATGCCTAAATAAGGTATTTTAAACTTTTAAGGGGTTTAAAAAATCGGGTAGAAAAGTAAATCGAAAACGATTTTAGCACATACTAGAGGTAAGTATTTTAGGATAGTAAAAACTAATTTTAATCAAGTTAAAATTGTCGTTTCTTTGGCTAGATTTACAACATAACGAAATTTAAAAAAAAAATTACAAAATTCGGAGCTCTACGAGGCAAAAATGGGTGGATGTCGCAAATTTGAGTGCCGCCATTTTGGGGCACCTAACAATGGTCAAATCATTGCTACCGAGTGTAACAATTATGGGTTCCCTGAATCACAACATAACATAAATTTCGTTATGTTGTAAATCTAGCCAAAGAAACGACAATTTTAACTTGATTAAAATTAGTTTTTACTATCCTAAAATACTTACCTCTAGTATGTGCTAAAATCGTTTTCGATTTACTTTTCTACCCGATTTTTTAAACCCCTTAAAATTTTAAAATACCTTACAACACTTGCAATGCAATGAGGTTAGCCTACATGCCACTTGGTGCGCAACAATCGTTGCCTCCAACAAGCCAGCGCCAGCCCAACAATGACACTTCGATTTCCGGAACCCACAACTTTACTTATCCAGGGTTCGGCGAAGCGGGGAGGCTGGGCGGGTCCTACTAGAGGTAAGTATTTTAGGATAGTAAAAACTAATTTTAATCAAGTTAAAATTGTCGTTTTTTACTATCTTTAAAATACTAACCTCTAGTATGTGCTTAATTTGTCCAATAGGCCGGTGGGACAGCACGAACCCTGCTATTCCTCGTTGCATTGCACACCACATTGATAATACAGTACACAACACACCTTAACATCGTTTGCTTAGACCTTCACCCACCTCAGCACTTGTCTCAGACGAAGGTCCTCAGCCATGGACTGCGATGCCCCACTGGTACTGCCGCCGGGCAACAGTGATGACAACCGTCCACCTTTCCACTGTGTACTGTCCGCTGTGTACAAGGTATATTTTTTTTATCCACATATTCTTCACCAGGAAAAAGTTCATGTGGGTCAACCCTTCAACACTCCTCGTGTCGGGTTGGAATCTCTCCAGAATGCACTCATGCAGGAATTTTTCAAATTCAACACTATACACTGCCTTGTGATGTGTCGTTTGAACTTCAACTGCCTTCGCCCACCTTCTCACTATGTACACAAAACTCACTCACTCCCCAACAACACTTCCAGCTGCCACATGGGGATGCACCAGAGCACTCCCATTCGCTGTACTTGTTTCACGAAGATAATGAGCGATGAAGGTGTTCTTGTTGGTCCAAGAGCAGGCTGCAACCACATCATTTAGGGGGGTACCAGACGCGAAGGCCCAAGACGCAGCCAAAGCCCTCAACTCGTGGGCCCTCACATTCGCAGGGACGTCCAGATGGTCTGGCCCTTGTTCATACGCCCGCTTGATGACCTCACAGATCCACTTCCCTATCTTCGCTGGCGACAGTGGTAAGGGAAGGACACCTCCAGAAGCTTGATCCCATTGCAAAAACAACGGAGTGAGTGTAGATTTTGCTCGGTGCAAACGTCCAGACTGCTCCATCAAATTGGTTCTGTCCATGTAAAGCCGGAGAGCCCGAACCGGGCATTGGGTCCACTCCGTACCCCCTGGATCAGCCACTGGCTTCATGGCCTTAATTACCAAAGGCTTCGGGGCCACATCCGGTCTCTGGTTCTTCGCACGGAAATCAGCTGGGAAACCCAACGACACGGATGACCCGTCTCGAGCAAAACGGATGTACTTTCCATCTCTCACCAGAGCAGCCAGCTCGCTCTGCCGAGCTGCTGAAGCCAGAGCCACCAAGAATAGGGTCTTCTGCGATAGCAGGAGCAACGAAGCCGAACAAAGAGGTTCGTAAGGTGCCAATTCCAAACTAGCCAACACCAACGGTAAGTTCCATCTGGGAAACAATTGCCTAATCCTTGGTCGTGCATTCACAAAGGCCCGAACCAGCCGTAATACATGTTCACTGATCACCAGCTTCTTCGTTTCCAATGCCGACAAGACAGAGTTGATGGCCGAACGATACCCCTTAATGGCCGTCGGGGACAAGCCTTTGACAAATCGTTCTTCCAGGAAAGATGACAAAGCGGCTTCGGTCGGGTCCATCGGATCAATTCCCACCCTCTGGCACCAGAAAAACCAAATTTTCCACCGGGCGTCGTAGTTTTTCCTCGTCGAAGAACGCAAGCAACCCAACATCCGCTCCGAAACTCCAGTGGTAAAACCCTCTCTCCCCAAACTTGCCATTACAGTTTCCACCCGTGAAGATGAAGCATAGCAGGACACGGGTGGGTCGTCGCACCTCCGTGCTGGGTCAGGATAGAGTCCGAGAGGGGCAGAGGAAGCGTGTCTTCCTTCCACTAAGTCGGGATACCACGACGCAGCTGGCCAGAGTGGGGCCACCAGAATGTACTCCCCCGGGGACTTGCGAATCTTGTTCAACGACGTTTGTAGCAGCGAGAACGGAGGAAACAGGTAGGCTGACAGACCCGTCCAGTCGATGGAGAGAGCGTCCGTGGCCCACGCTGCCGAGTCGGGGAACGGGGAGACAAATTGTGGGAGCTGGCGATTGAAACGAGTCGCAAACAGGTCCACCCAGGGCTTCCCCCACTTCAGAAATAAACTCTGGCACAGTCTGGGATCCAACATCCACTCCGTTGTGGGTGCTCTTTGACGTGACAGCTCGTCCGCTAGAACATTGAGCTTCCCTGCTATGTGACGTGGACGCAGGTTGAGGTGCAGGGCTTCGCACTGATGAAACAACCGGGTGGTCTCCTCCTTCATCGACCAAGAACGAGTCCCTCCGCCTTTCTTCACGTGTGCCACTGTTGTCGTGTTGTCTGTCATGGCTACCACCGTTTTCCCGCACAAAACATCTTTCCAAGCATGCACCGCCAGGCGAATGGCTTTCATCTCCAAAACATTGATGTGTAGCCGATTCTCCTCTTCCGACCACACACCTGCCGTCATGAGTCCCCTGAGGTGAGCTCCCCAGCCCGTGGAAGACGCGTCCGTAAAGAGAAGGCCATCCGGCGTCGGGTCCTGAATCGGCACACCCCGGCTGGTATTGAGTGGGTTGGCCCACCATTGAACAGTTATCACCGGCAGATTGTCCAAAGAAATCACATCTCGCTAGAACAGGCGAGGTTGCCATTCCAGGTTCCTGAACCAATGCAATGGACGGACTTTCCATTCCCCGAAGGGGACCAACTTGGCACAGGAATCGATGACTCCAATCACTGATGCCAGATCCACTGCAGTTATCTCGGTTGCCAGCTGCAACTGATCCATTCGATCCCGTACTTTCTCCACGCGCTCCTGCGATGGCCGAACCGTGAACTCCTCCGTATCGAACTGAGCTCCGAGAAACACAAACTGTCTGCAAGGCACCAACCTGGACTTCTCCAACTTGACTCCCAGCCCCAGGGCCGCAAAGACATGTCGACACCTTTCCGATTGCCACCTGAGCACATCCTCCGACTGGTGGCGGAGCAACCAGTCGTCGATGTAGGCGTGCGCCCGAACGCCCTTCCGATGCAGAAACCCCAAGACCGGACGTAGAACTGCAGTGAAGACATGAGGCCCGGTTGCGATCCCAAAGGGAAGGACACGATACTGATACGACCGACCCCCTACAAACAGGCAAAACAGATGTCGAATCTCCGGGCGCAACGGAATGTGCATGTAAGCGTCCTCGAAATCGATGGCAATCGTGAAATCGTTTGGCTGCAATGCGTCTCTGACAGTCTGAATCGTTTCCATCTTGAAGTGCTGTTTCTCCAGGTATCGGTTTAGCACAGTAAGGTTGAAGATCAGCCTGCTTCCACCGCCTTTCTTCCCAATTACACGTGCTGGACTCCAAAAATCCTTCGAGTTGGCGGGGACTGGCTCTACCGCACCCTTGTCCAGCAAAACCATCACCTCTGCCTGAAGTTTCGCATCGAATGGGCGGTTGGTGATCCAAGGTGGGGGTCCCAGAGTTAGTGCCGGTTTGGATACAAATGGTGGCGAATAGCCTCTGCCTACAACGGAGAGAGTGAACGCGTCGTCGGTGATGAGTTTCCAGTTGTCCACATGATGACGAATCCTTCCCCCCACCTGCCGGTGTAGTGGAGGAAGGTGAGGGGGAAAAACATCAATACTTGCTCCTGCGGGGATGACCCCGAAAAGATCCCCTTCCACGTTGCGAGAATCCACGAATGCGTCCCCTCCCCTGAGAGGGTGTAACCCCGGGAAAGGGCGATCTTGGCCGGTTCAAATTCAAACTCTTCCTCTCCTGCGGCATGGCCTGGTGCTGATGCTTCTCTGGCTGCTTTGACTGAGCCTGCTTCTTTCCCTCCGGGTAGCCTCCAATGGACGACGGGAAAACCCCAAATTTCCTCTTCTTTGGCCAAGGGGTCTTTGGCGGAGGCTTAGCCTTGTCCTTAAGCTCCGGGGCCAACGATAGCAGCTTCCCATTAAATAGATCCTCCGAGCGATGAATGGGCAACAAACGCAGTTGTGCAAGCACGTCCGTAGGGGTGTTGATAGCCGACTGCAACACTGCATTCCTCCTCCTGAAGACCATATTCATCAAAAGGCGAAATGCCCAGGCGAACCCGTCCTTCTGAAACGAAAAAGCCCTCTTAGTTAGGCCACAGAAGTCCCTAACTGCCGGGTCTTCAGCCAGCTCCGGGTGCGAGGACACAAGACGTTTAACAGCAACAGCCGACGCCGAGAAAGCAATCTCCGCATGAGAGTTGGCCCGAACAGTGTTCCTTAAAAGTGCCTCATCCTCTTCATAGTATGCCATTGGAATGGATACCGCCGCAGGCACCTTCAAAATGGAATTTGCCTCCATGGGCTGGGCTGTCCGCACAAAATCCGCCGCTTCAAAAGTCTCATACCGACGCTTATTCGGCGCACCCCGGCCCGTTGACTTGAAAAACAGGTTGCGATGGCGCGGGTCATGAGGGGGCGGTGGCTTCGACGCCGACACAAGCTTATCTCCTTTCCAAGTCAGGCTCTCTACATTCAACAACTGGCGAAAAGCCACCTCCGACTGAGGGATGTGAATGGGAACGCTGCGAGCGCCCCCCGCATTAACGAAGGGCTCCTGGGGGGGGGGGGGTCCTCCGGATCCACAGCAGGCGGCACAAACTGTCGACAATAGCCAGAGTCTTTCAAATTCCTGTAGACAGCCGCAGAAAAATCCTCCCATGGTCCAAACTCGGGGCCCTTGTCAAACAAATCGAAGCGCTCTCGGCGCTGACCACACAGGTTTCGCGGCACATCAGACTCACTGGATTCCCCTGGGTAATCAGAATCCTCCGCCCGTCCAAATGTCACTCTCCACTTCTTTGTCCCCTCCCCGTGCAAACACATCCCTCACAGACCGACGAGGAAGTTGGAAGCTTCGGAGACAAATGACGCGCCACCAGAGAGGGGCATGAAGCACTAGCAGCCGACAATCCACGATCGGCGATTGGTGAACGGAGGCTGGCAATTGGGGCCGATCTTCGACACCACTACAACGTCCCCACTTTAGTGTGGCCAACCTTGGCCCGTGCCGGAATTACGGACGCTGAAGGACAATCTCTTCAAGGCCAAGGAGGCCTTTGCTCGCCTTGAGCTATCAGTCTAGGCCAGGCCTGCTGCTGCAAAACCTGCATTGTCTCGGTCTTCAGAGGGCCCAGTCGCTGCGCTCGGTCACTTCAGTTTTTGACCATGGACCGTCCCCAGCGAGCCACTCTATAAGGAGAGGGTACATGAACTATTGGAATATGCACTTCGATCTTTTAAGTGTAAGTGCCTGCCTATGCCCACCATTCTGACGTCAACCCAATACACACAGTACTGGGGTGCCTCCACTTCCAAGAAAGCGAAACTAGCTTCGTAGGAAGCCCCGGGCCCATCCAGCCAATTGGATTCATCGGCCTTTCAGCCGATTCAAACAGAGCGCCTGTCACGACCTATACCGCAAGCCGATTTTAAGGTTCGGGCTCCACACTTCGGGACCAGGCCCAGGCCTCAGTTGTCTCTGATGACCTGCCTTCACGCCATACACATTTCGACGCTTCTTTCTCGGGCGACCCTGATCCTTCATAGATCCCTCTTCCGGGCCTTTTGAAAACGGGTGAGAACATCATTCCGGACTGTTTTTTTTTTGTATTAGCCTTCCCCTTTGGCGCCAGAGCCCAGCAAGAATCGTGTTCTCTCTACGGGCTTTAGCTTTAGCTTTGGGCTCCGTGACCCGTTACCTCGTCAACAACCGGTCATCGGCCAGTGTACAACCTTGCTCACTACCTTGCTTCGCAAGGGCTGCATCCTATTTGGCAGGGGTGTGCGATACCAGGTTTTTCAATTCGATACTGATACCGATACTTTATTCATCTGAGTATCGGTATCGCAATACTTTCTCGATACTGATACTTTCTCGATACTGATACTTTTTCGATACCGATACTTTTCTCGATACCGATACTTTTTTCGATACTGATACCTTTTTTAAGAAAGCAGTAGGAATAGACAAAGTCAAATGACTTCATCTGTAGCGTCCTTTATTCCTTCATTACAATTACCGTTCAGACAAAGATATTTTAGATGACAATAACGTTAAGCTGAACTTCTATGTTACGTTAAAAAATCAACCTTAAAAGTTTGAATAAAGGCCTGTTAGTGTTAATGAAAAAAATTCTTAATTGTAATTAGTGTAGTACAGACAACTGTTCAGCATAGAAATTTAAAAATAAACACGGACTAGGCTACATGGAATTTACTTACAATTTTATGTATTTGATATTACAAATAAAGCAATACAGAACAAATTATATATATTACATGTAATTAAGAAAAAAAGAATCAAATGGGTTTGTTTGTTTTTTTTTACTTGCGTGCTTGTTTAGTTTGATGGGTTTCTGGATTTCTTCACTAAGTGTATTTTTTTAAGTATACATTTTATAAAATCTTATTAAGTTTATGTATGAAAATATATTTGAATTTAATATTTGTAATTGAATAACACAAACATATCCAGTTTAATAAAAAAAAATCAATTTAAGTTTAAAACAAGATCGTTGCTTAGGATTGTTGCTGCCAGGATGTGTGCTTAATGCTTAGTGATGCTAAAATGCCTGAAGATTTTTGCTTTCCGGAATTAAAAAAAAATTATGTATACAAATATAAATAAAATATTTAAATTTATAACTTATTAACACAAAATATTCAGTTTAATAAAATAAAATTTCAATTTAAGTTTAAAACAAATTATAGTTACTTTTATTTTTACGGAAAATACCCATCATGCATTGCACTCTTCAATTTCAAGTTGCAGTAAAACGATGGTGAACAACAAAGACCAACAACGTTGTAATAATAAAGTCTTAGCTTCCATAAACAGTCAGCAATCAACTGTAAGGTATTCTTTTCCAGTAATCACCGTTCTTTTTGGGATTTTATGATTTATTTGGTGTGGATTGCACTCACAGAGAGTCAATAGGTAGGTGGCCATTAAAAACGTGTGAAACTGCTGCTAAACGTTAGGCCTATCGGTAACAAATCTACAACGATGTACAACGATCTAAACTCTTGAAATTAATTTTCTGTGCCAAAACCTCTTCGGTATTCTCTTAATACTGCAATATTTTTTAAACCAACGATACTTTTTCGATACCTTCGATACTACCGAAAATCGATATCAAGTTTTGAATTTCGATACCACTACCGATACCAAGACAGTATCGGAAAAGTATCGAAATTCGATAGTATCGCACACCCCTGCTATTTGGACATGACGCCCCGTTACAACTCGACAGGGATTCTCCACCACCGCGCCCGAGACGAGAAACCATTTTTCCTGTCCCCCAGGTGACGGCACCGCCAACCCAAAGAACTTTGACACATACCCGCAATCAGAATTTCTTACGGCGGACTTAAAAGTGGACATCGGGACCTCTCTGTACTTACTACATAAAGTCTCGGTCCCTGCTTCGGTTCTTCACGGTAACGATCGCCTTCTACGTCTTCAGGCGGCTTCCCAGGCTGATGTTCTCAATACGGCAGCTAATGCTTTATGTAAGAAGCTTTCTGCTGAGCCTCCGCCTGATGAGACCAGGAATTTGGCCTTCCTTATTGGCCAGTCTTCTGCAAAACTTGCTTCGCCACCTTTCACTCGATGAACTAGTTCGTTCGGACGCTCTGTATTCTACACTACTTCTTTCAGATGTGGTCCTCAATATGGCGCCCAACCTTCATGATTCTACCCCTCATGTGCTACGTAATCAGCCCATTCGCGAATGGCACACGCTCTTCAGTGAGCTTATTCCCAAACTTGCTCCCCATTTGGATATTGGCCGCAAACCGAAGCCCGTACGGCCCAAGGGCGCCTGCCTCATGGTGACTCTAATGACGACTTGATCCTGCCTTCTCCTTCGAACCGTGACGGCCGTGCACCGTTCCTAGCTCGCCATGAACAGGCACCCTTTCGGACCGAAAGCCCCAGGCACGGGCGGGGTCGCCCCTTTGGTTGCAGCACAACACCCCATTTCAGGAGCCGCAATGCCTCTCTCGGACCCAGACAACGGGCCCGTCTTAGTCGCTGAATCACATTTTCCGACCCTACCTGTTGGGAGTCTACGCTACTTTCCACTTGACAGACGTTGACCGACGTCCAGACTGTGTTGTCAATCATTGCTCACAGGTTCCGCCCGTCCTTCTACAGACAGCATCCTCTGACGTCTGCGCCGTGACCTCTTCTGACCTCGTCCTACTTTCCGCCAAAGTATACAGTCTTCTAGCAAAAGCTGCTGTATGGCCCGATTCGGACCGGCCAGGGTTTTAACAGTCGGATTTTACTGTGCCCCAAAAAGACGGGGACTTCAGACTTATCGTCAATCTACAGCCGTTGAACCAATTTATCCCTAACTCTCATTTTCAGATGGAAACAGTAGAATTCATTCGCCATTCCCTCTTGCCCCTCGACTGGACGATTTCTATAGATGTTGCAGACGCTTACCTTCACATCCCGCTTCATGCTTCTGTCCGGCACCTCTTCTGATTTATCTATGACAGCGTCGTCTTTGAGTTCCTGTGTCTTCCGTTTGGTTTCAATGCGGCTCCCCGCACTTTGGCCCTAAGACCGGTCATAGCGTACCTACACCAGCACCAAATACGTGCAAGCGCTTATCTTGACGACTGGCTCATTTCTCACCAAGACAAGTTACAACTGCTTCGCAATCGTGATTTCACTCTGCGCCTACTTCACCATTAGGAGTTCGGCGTCAACCTTCCAGTCCCGACTGGACCCGCCCCAAAGTTTCGTATTCCTAGGCATCTACTTCGACCTGGCTCGCGCGACCATCGTGCCTTCCCCAGACAGGGTGACTGCTCTCTTTACGAAGCTCCGGGCTTTCCTACGCCTTCCCCTCTACACATTGAATCCAGTCATGAGCAAGGTACATAAAGATTTGAAGTAACCATCCTCATTGCTTTTAGTGGTTTCGACGCATTCGGTGAGATGCGTTACTCTATACCAAGGTCTATAAAAGTTATGTGCCACTTTCGACAACTGGCGTTTTTATCCCAGTCGGAATTGTTTTCAGCAAACAGCCACTCGCGTAAACTTGCGAGGGAGCGGTCGACCTTGTTACAACGACTAAGCTAGCCTACCAAATTCAACGTGGAATACACATAATTAAGGCTGAACTGATGCCGATACTGGATTGGATCGGTTGTTGTATTAGTATCGGATTGGTATAGGCAACTCTCACTTGACTGTTGCTAACTCAGGAACTGTTCGAGATTACAACACGCACTTCGCGGTGTTTCACTGAGGAAATCACTGAGTATCTTCCTAGCTATGTTTTAACTATTGGTTACTATTTAAGATTTTCTTCGTTTTCATAGTTGTTGGATTTTTTAAAGAAAACTGCTCCGTTGGTGAAAATTTGGGGATAAAATTTTGGATATCTGTATCAGTACTGGTATCGGACAAATTTTTAAAACCGGTTCGGTATTGGATCGGTAAAGTTGGTATCGGTGCAGCCTAACACATACCGTAAATCGCCTATTAAATGCCCATGGGCGGCTAAAATTAATTCGATAAAAAGGTGGAGGGGCGTTAACAAGGCTAAAGCAAAATTTCTGACCTTAACATATTTTTTGGGGTGGCCGTTTAGGCCTAAATCCATCACGGTAAAGTTGATTATTCACGTGCGTGGTCTGGGTTCAATCTAGCATTAACACAATCTTTTTTTTTAGTGAATCAGAAAATTGATTAAAAGTTTACCGAAATCAACGTTCTATCCCCTTAAATCTTGGTTGTTCTGCAGCAAAATTAACGAAAATATTCACAAATTTAACGAAATCAACATTTAATCCAACACTATTCACGGGAGCATTTGTAATCACAGAAACGTCGGCAATATTAGGCCTACGCGATCGATCATTGATGTGGGTAATATGGATTCCGTCTAGTGAAAACGCTTTACCTTTTTCCATTTATTCTCAAATTTAGTTTATTAGATCGTCGTCCTTCCAATATTTAACATAATTTAAAGTTAAAACTAATTTTTAACCTTCAAACGCACAAACCTCCAAAACAGACAACGTGATTCACCACTGGAAAACGCGCGTGTTGACATTTATCACCATACAGTTATGTATTGTCGTCCAAGACGGAAGTTCCGGCGGCAATAGATGCGTTGGTCTGGACCCGTGGAGGCATAGTAGTGGACGCGATATGGTGGACGCGTCAAGACTGCGTAAGCGCTTGAAACATCCAGTCTACCGCGTCAGTTATGACGTTACTCCGGTTGGCGTTTGGCGGTCGTGAATCGCGTGTCTGTTTAGAAGGTTTTGTGATGGTTAAAAATTAGTTTTAGCTTTGAATTATGTTATATATTGGAAGGAGGAGGATCTAATAAACTAAAATTTGAGAATAAATGAGTAAAGGGTATAGCTTTTTCACTAGACTGAATCCATATTACGCACATCAATGATCGATCGCATAGGCCTAATATTGCCGACTTTTACGCAATTACAAATGCTCCCGTGAATCGTGTTGAATTAACCCTTTACTTCACGGACATTTACGAGAACTTTCTTCCCCATTTCCTCGTGAAAATTACCAGTTTCTCCACAATTGTGCATCACAGTTGAAAATTAAGCTGTAACTTTTCAACTGTTCGCAAGTTTTAATTTTTAATTTTAAAACATCCAGGCAGCTTCAATACCATGACTTAAAAAATATAATAAACTGCTTAATAATTACGTCTCAGTAATTTGAAGTGCGAGATACACGAAACGCGTAAAAATGCGTATGTGTGTGAATCCTGTAGAAAAGCGTATATGTGAAGGAAAGGGTTAAATGTTGATTCGTAAAATTTATGAATCTTTTCGTTAATTTTGATGCAGAACAACCATGATTTAAAGGAATAATACGTTGATATCTTTAAACGTTTGAAGCTTTTAGTCAATTTCACGATTGACTGAAAAAAAAAAACTATTGGAGAGGGGGGGGTGCGTTAATAAAGCTACTATACGATTTCTGACCTTAAGGCATTTTTGGGGGGTGGGCGTTAACAAAGCCAGGGCGTTTATTAGGCGATTTACGGTAGTATATTCTTACAAATCGTAACTTCTGCTCACCACATTTTAAAATGAATTTATAGCAAGCAAATGATTAACAGTGGGTGAATAAAGCTTCATGATTTGACGTGTAGGTTCAAGAAAAAATTATACAGTTTGCGTCTCTTAAATGTTGCTTTTATTGGATGCATTTCCAGATGAGGCTCATAAGGCTGATAATGATGCTGCTGCTCAAGCTCTTGTGAATTGTCTTCAAGTCTTTGAAGCTATAGGCCCACATCTTCACGAAGCACTTCACCCTCAGGTACGGTCGAAAAACGGCCTGACTTAAGTATTATCACTGTTTTGAAGGATTTGTATCGAAAGCTTTTAATTGTTAACGTCTTAGTTGATTTGGTATAAAATGCAGATTAAGAGAAGGCATTTAAACTATTTAAAAATTTTCTCCCTACTTAATCATGTTTTCAAGTCCAGTCCTTTTTCCAAGTTTTTGAAGAAAAAAAAGTTCAAATAGGGTCCATTTTTCTGGACCTAAAATCCAATTCCGATTCTGCGAAAGTGGGTCTTATTTATCCAAAATTTGGAAAGAACTTGCAGGCTAAATGCCAGTTGTAAACAAAGGTAGATGCTTTAACCAAACATACATTGCCAGGGTTTCACTGCCTTCATTCAACCCCTTCAAAAGTTGTCAGGGGGAACTGTGACTTTTGGGACACCTGCATTAACGTCGAAGCTTTGAAGGTAAACGGGTCAAAAAACGCAATTTTCTGCCAAAATATTGAAATGAGAAACGCTGAAATTCGCAACCTGACATGTTGTGCATTGATTTCTGTAAAAAAAAAACGTTGCTACCGATACCTACAATTTTATAAAAAGCCCTTTAGTTGAGTGGAGACTTACTGAAAACTGCAAAAATGTCTTTCTCTTTTTTTTTCCTAAGTTAAAAAGCAGAAAATTGGTCATTTTTGATCACGGTAAAGATCGACCATTTCATTTGACTGGGCGTTGCCATCGTGTATTCGTTGAAAAGCTGGAATTCCCCTCAATCCAGTCCTTTCAACATATTTTCTCGATGGCCATTTGGTATTAGCCAATCGGTCGAATTGTAGTAGGCCGCTTCTGGGCTTTTCAAGCTAACTTTCCAAAGCATTTGAAGATCGCGTTCCCTCATTGGCCGGTTGGCACCACATGACCGATTTTGCGTGCTATCATTGGCTGATGTGCTATTTCAACATGGACGTTGCTGCTCGCTTCAGATTTCACGTGTGCACTTGTCAAGCACTTGTGTTTTAGTTCATCGTTGCAAATCACAAGAAAGATGATGTTTCACAGCATTAAAAAATTAAATCAGCAGCCAGGATGCAAAACTAAAATGGAAAAGGAGCCTATAAACCTTCACATTATTGCTATCAGGTGACAACAACGCTTTTTAGCCTAACTAACGCCGACTTTCGGACGTGTTTTG
Organism: Lithobius niger; assembly: GCA_023313725.1. NCBI lineage: Eukaryota > Metazoa > Arthropoda > Chilopoda > Lithobiomorpha > Lithobiidae > Lithobius > Lithobius niger. The sequence goes on along the minus strand of JAHWFP010034568.1, from coordinate 4,503 downwards.
TCAACATGGAGATTTTCGATTTTGGTGTATTACCAACCATAATAAAAAAAAAAAATGGTTCTCTGAAACTATTAAAGCCATTTGTCATATTTTTTGTCAGCATCTTAATGAATATCTGTTGCGTGTGTGTAGTAAGTTTTAAATAATTGTGTCCAATTGTTTTTGCAAGAATAAATATTTCGTTAATGCCTCACTCCACGGGCTGTACCACGGGTAACGGAAAAAAAACAAGGCACACATCGTGTGCCACGAAGAATTAATCGAACTTAGCGCTTGCGAGCCGGGAGTACAATGTTGCCAGCACGCTGGTCTTAAGACGAATGAAATAAAAACTGATTGACCCGCATGATTTTTTGGGACCCGCCGCGCTCCAGAACCGAAGAATTTTTTTTTCCGGCCTTAAGCAAAATGTTGAGTGCCAAGAACTAGGCTAAATAATATAATGATGAAAAAATTTACACTAACACCACCAACCTGAAAAGCGAAAAGTTCACTAAATCAGTCCACTTTAATTTTCGAAGACCACCTTTTTTCTTCCTCAGACGTACAACAAAAAAATTTGTCTTAAAACGGTGTATGTTACATGTTGAGCAGACGACACCGGAAATTAAATTTAAACTTCCACTACGCGCACCGCGACCATTGATCATTATACTATTTTAGGTTCTGGTTGGCCACTGTAAATAGCTGTATTTATGATCGTTTGCAATTGCCTGTCACGCTTATGCACTAACATTGGTGGTGACTGGAACTTTGTACACGCACTGAATTCCTGTATGTGCTCGGCTAGCAACGATTTGTTTTTAGCTAGCATCTACGAGCTATCTAAACTCAAGAATTGGTAGTACTCTTTGGACGAGTATATTTTTATTATGTTTTATTTCATTTCGTTTTCTTTTCGTTTTATTTATTGGTTTGGATTATTTTTTCTTTATAATGCTGAAGGAAGTACAGTCAAACCTCGTTATAACAGTACCTCTTACTGCAATAAACCTGTTATAAGAATGCCATTTTCAAGGCCCTTTGAGCAGCAATGCATGCAAAAGTGATCGTTTATAACAATAAACCTGATATAACATTATACTTTTCAAGGACCCTTGGACATCGTTATAAAGAGGTTTCACTGTATACGTACCCGATTTTCTGATTTAAGCATTTCTTGAGGGTTAACTGTTGGTGGGGGAGGGGGGAAGAGGCTGGATGACTTGAAAATTTCAAATGCCTGGACTTTTGTTAACTGGGAAACCTCCGTTCATGACAGGGCCAAAAGATTGTCCAGAGTAGATCAGAAGTGGGCCTTATATTTATTATTATTATTCCAAAACTATTGATATAAAAATTGTGTAGGGGTCTAGGGGAGAGCATGTTTATTATATAAATTATGGGTAATTGTTTCTGGGTCCAAATCATTTGCTGTTTCGAAATGTTTGACGGCTAGTTGTGAGAGCTCTAAAAGAGCAGTTTTCGTCATTGGCTAGAGATTGTTGGAGTGGTTCAAAATTATATTTCTTCGTGGTCATCGTCGTCGTTGTTGGTTACTTCAATAATTAAGGGTTCAACTTGGTATTCAATCAGATGATCAGTGGCCCAATAATAGATCAGTGCCCCAATAATCGTTATCAAGCGTTACAACAATTTCTGGCTTATTGCTGTTGCTTGTTGCTGCCTTGTCGAGTCGAACTGAATGACACGGAACCTTGTTCATCACGATCACCAAGTTGGCTGGAATATTGGGTAGTAGTTTTTAACCAGTTTTCAAAACACTCGCCATTCATTTCTTCATGGTAATCCCTAGTCTTAGTTTTCTAATGAAAACAAATTGAGCACTATGTACAAATCCTTTTCGTTAGAGCCAGTATGCAATAATATCAAACGTCAATGTTTTCCTGGTGGTATGAGGCGGCCACGTAACTCTTTTTTCCTTGCTGTGCCACTGCATCTGTCGGCTGTGATGTTCGTTGGCCCACATCTTGTCCAAGCAAACAAACGGTGATTGTGGCTACGCAAATAACTTACCGAAGAACTACAGCGTAGAGCAACATTTTCTGGACTTTCGATATAAGTCGGAATCATAGCAAAGAGCAAGCAAGCTTGCAATTTTTCAGCGCGCTTCAGCTTTCGATATGCTAGGCCATAGCAGTGTCGTCTGCAGCGTTAGGCATAATCGTCATGCCTTAGTTTTGGCCGGAGATCGGTATTTCGTTTGCTGCTGACAAGACACGCTTACCGTTCTCTGAGATTTTCTAGTGGCAAAGCTGGTCTCTTAAATATGTTGTTTCAACATCCGTGTTGTGTCCTGAGCCTCCATGTATTTGAAAACATTGCAAACAATCTCCCTAGCTGACGAATTCAGAGGTTTTCCACGTCGGGAAAGCAATGAAGTGAGAGATAAAGGTCGCCATGTTGGTTCGTCTGCTCGAAGAGAAATTTTTACCAGGCGTGATCAATCTATTGTCCAAAAAACCGCGCGGAGTGGCCAACCAGAACCTAAAATAGTATAGGCATCGTTCTGGACTGGCTGGAAGTGGGGAAGCTTCCAGGCTCATCCAATCTGGCAGTCAGTTCGGGCAAACGATGCTGTCAATCTGATCATAGGTGGGGCCAGTGAGGTTCATAAGGGGGACCCGACTGCGAGAGAAATGTTTAATAGCAAAAGACTCGAGCATGCAATTGGCTTCTTGCTTGAAGTTATTGCCGGCTACCGGTGTTTTAGGCTAAATAAAACTTAATTTCAGCTAACTAAATTGCTTTTGCTTGTACGGTATAAATTTAGCCTGCACTAACAAATAAAAAGCGATGACCAGGTCAAATTTGACTACCAGGCAGGGTCTGATAGACCAACTACTTTTTATATCGTTTATTAGTGATATCATTAATGCTGTACTTTTTTTTGTTTTATAGCTTATTAACTTAATACCTCACCTGTGTACCTGCATCAAACACACTTACGCTGCTGTGCGACATATGGCTTCTCGCTGTATGGGAATGCTCAGCAAGACAGCAACCCTCAATACGATGGTGGCAATTGTCGACAACGTTTTGCCTCTTCTTGGTAGTAGTGACGATGACATATGCCGCCAAGGAGCAGTGGAATGTCTAGCTAGTATCCTTTTTCATCTAAATGTATTCTTCACGTTTTTTTTTTTACTATCTGCCAAATACTTAACCTTTCGTATCGGCCTAAATTGCTCAATTTAAGACACAGATGCCCAAAATTAAATTCTAGAATCTATTCATAGCTCATCACACCAGATGGCATACTAGTGCTTTCCCCAACAATGCCTAGTATGCCACCCATTATAACAATCACAATCGCTTTGGGCACCGACATAGTAGGTTGGTGTAGTTTTGCTCTGCAAATCTTCTGATTTATTTATGTAAAATGTTCCAATCACTGTGGATGGAACTGTCGAGTGTTCGCATCAGAAAACTCCAGGTCATTGCCACCCTGCCTGTCAAAAGTGTAGTAACTGATTTTTTACGAAGTACATGCTCTGTCCGTCTCAAACATACCAAGGAGGAAATTTTGCATATCCTGTTTTTGCTGGAAGAAGTCAGATGAAAAGACGGATCAGCGTGCACGATCTAGCACCTCGGAAAGTTTTTGTCTTGCTTCAGTAGACGAGAGGGTAAATGTAATTTCTATGTGCCGTTCGGAATATTAATTACCTGCACATTTTAGCATTCTTTTCCAAAATGCTGTCTTTCCCTAGAGGTTTTTAGGTTGTGTGTAGACGCCAGCTTGGTAACTCAAGTGCTCATGTGCACCCCTCCTAAAGCACCAAGATGCGAAAGGTTTCCATCTTTTTTTCCTCTAGTGACCACTCTATGCGCATCAATCCTCATTTTCTTGTTCTCTTTCATGCGAAGATTCTCTTTTGGTCTAGGTTCTCTTTCGTCAAAACCTCCAGGCATCCGAGGCGCCCGAAAGAAGCTCCCTCCCTGAGGACCTCGCCACCTGCCAGCCTATCACCTGCTGAACCTAATGTTGCCGTTGGACTGTCTTTTCCCTTTCACCCGTACCTTCAACCACACAGCACTTTTCGCACGACAACAACAGTTAAGACCTTCTCCTTCGCCGTCTTCAACTCGTCAGCACAGCTGCGTAGGTTCTCCTCTCTTTTGTTCCATCACAAAAGGTCTGACGCATGTTAACAACAATTCACAAGACCTTCACGCTGCCTTTACCCGCTAGCATGGCCGCCTTGGATCTTCCTTTCTCATGAAAGGCTGAAAGCTGCGTCATTGACTACAAGCATCTGTCATGGTTGCCTTCCCCAAGGCTGTTGCCATGACACTAACCAGCCCTCTCCTGCATTGCCCTCAGCCTGGATGCGTCTCTCCAAGACGCAAAGAGCCTTGGCACGTGTGTGCTGGCTCAGAGATGTAATGCCCCATGATCATATTAAACCCACATGTTAATATCATCATCGGCTGTTGATTCTAACAATTCGTCATGTTCACACATCCGGGCACCAGGTGAATATGACAATTTTGGCACCC
>JAHWFP010034567.1:36547-60662 GCA_023313725.1 Lithobius niger | reverse complement strand
CCACACTCTGGGTTTCAAACCGCAAAAGACGTAGGTATGAACCAACTAAATTGAATGAAGCATTTTGCTGCCACCAACGTCCATTTACGACGTCTTTAGGATGAGTAAGACATATGGATACAGAGGAGATTCCTAATGGTTGACCGGCTGCCATTTTGGATGGGCTCATCGTATCGGAGATATCTTTGCGGCACTTTACTCGCCTAATGAAACCTTTCAAATAAGGTATTCCTTTACCCCCCCCCCCATTCCATTGAACATTTCTGAGTTGGGCCTCTGGGGGCCCTTCAAGGGGGGTGGGCACAATGCCGGTTGTACGAAAAGGTAGATCCTTTAAACAAACTTACATTGCCAGAGTTTCACTATTTTCTTTCAACCCCTTAAAAAGTTGTGAGGGTGTTCTAAGACTTTTGGAACACCCTGTATATTGTGTTCAGATTAACATTTATTGTTTGTTTATTTTATGGGATCTTAGATTTTTAAAGGGGGGGATGGATCTAGTGTGGAGTACACGCCTTTGTGTGGAGGGCACTATGCCGCTGTAATCCCATGTAGTCAATTTTAACTATTGTCTTGTTATATTAGTGATGTCAGTGTAGTAATTAATAAAATGGCTTGCTGCCTCTCAGCTGCACAACACTTCAACCTTTCAAGCAGATTGGCGAGCCCCTCGTTATTATGCCTCGTGGCACGTAGTCCTAAATACTACACTATTCCTTAGAGAGTAGTTTGAAGGACGAACCATAGATGGTCAGGACCTGAATGTATCGTTTTTCTTTGAGTAGACTGTGAAGCTACAACCACAAACCATCCAGACACTGTAAGTTGCTTTAAGGCCTTACAAAGCCAACACATACTGTGTTGATTTGTTGATTCTACAAACTGTTAATATGTTGCTCTGAACATTTTCGTGAAACTCATGTTGTAATAAAATCACTAAAATTGACTTTTCTGGTCCTGTGGACCAATGGTCCGCAATTGACTTTTTTTATTAGTCATATTCAGGAAAATGGTAATTTATTGTTATTGCACCTCCAGCAAGAAGCTTCGCCGTAGGAAATCTTTTTTGTAAAACAAGTGAAGTCGGAATATTCAACCAAAACACGTTAATTACATAATTAAGAAATTTTTGGGTCCGCTGTCAAATAAAAATTCTGAACAATCATAAGGTTGGCATCTTGGCAGGAATTTATGCCTAATTGGTTTTGGAACATGAATTGAAAGACGTTACAACTGTGCTTATCGGTATCATTTTGGGTGCCAAGTCGTATTTTAAGCAAGTTTTAAGATATTGTTTTTCCACGCCTAACATATACAGAAAAAAATAATTCTTGTCTGTAACTCAATTCTCCTGTTCACCCTTGGTGAAATAAATACTCGGTCTATACATTTTGTTGATCTTTAACGAATATGAAGCTTTTTGTAGACTAACCAAAATTGTGGCACACTTCCAATCATTGATTTTGGTGACTGATATAATAGATGCAATAAAAAAGTTCTTTTATTTTGTTTTTAGTACCACTTCGTAAGCCGTCCTCAACATCCCTGCAGCAATATTGCCACGTTTTGGGAATGTATGAAAGAATGCCGGAAAAAATTTTGGAGCAATTCTCCTTGCAGGTATGAGTCTGTAAATGCTTCTCTGCCTTCTGCTCGATCCACCTATTGCTATTCATATTTCACAATAAAGGCTTTAAAAGTTAAAATCAGCAGTCACGTTTCCATGGCAGACGGATCTCTACATTCCAAATATTAATCTGTTCTTTTGTCAATTTTCAATACTGTATATCTCAATTTTTGGTCATATTTTACACTTCTGAACGCCCAAGAAAATCCAATTGGTAGCCATGGCATAGAACATGGTATTTTTTTTACATATTTTAATTTTGTTTGCTTTTCCTATCAGTGAATGGCTCCGACCTTTACAGCCCGACTACTTACATTTTATGAATTAATTCTTAAATGTGCATTTCTAAGACCTCCTGACGAAAACCCTTTTTAGTTATCCTTCCAAAATGCTCCAGAGATATCAACACAGCTAGAGATGTAGCAGGTTTGGTACGCTGTGTTGTCTGTTGACATTCAGTGATTCCAAATTCTTGCCAGTTTGCGAATTCGCCTCTTGTTATCAAGATATGGCACAACTCACCACCCCTCCTCCAGTTTTGTAGTTTAGTTTTAGGTTTTAACGTTTTTGAGACACCCTTTCTTGCAGCGCTTTGGTGCCTCACAATATCTTTCCAACAGAGCAAATCTTTGACGTCACAGTGAAATAAATAAATAAATAAAATTTAAGTGGCCTTTAGAGATGATATCATCATTTAGATGGGCAGAAAGAGTTTGGTGAACAAATCAACATCTCACCTGGTCCGAAAGATAACAGTAAGACATAGATCTAGAACAAATTGAGTAATTCCGTAAACTTGTCGACAAATGGGATATTTATAATTTTTTTTTGCTTTTAATACTGTAAAACGAGATCATGAATGTAAACATTTACGTGAAAATTGGCGAAATTGAACACGTAATGGCTTTTAAATTTAAATTTACAAGTATCCCGTATTTAGATCTGGTGTTAAATAAGAGCTGCCATGGTAACTACGGAAAACAAATGCAATTCTGAGGTTTATAGGTCTTAACAAGTTTGGGGTAAAGCGTGCAGTGGGTCATTGTTTGTTGAACAGAGTACTAAATGCGTATGCTGACGATATGCAGCCATCAGGGGATGCGGGGGTGAAGGCTGAAATTTTCTTTACTAGCTTTCCATTTTAGCGAAACATGGAGGACCTTATTTTTCAAAGTTTTCTTTTGTCTGCTTTTTAATGCAGTGTAAACTATGACGAAGCGATGATCTGATGATTACAATTTCGAATCAGTATTGTGGTGTGGAAATGTGGTGGAGTGGGGGATGCAATGCCAAAAAAAACCTAAAATATATTTCACACAGACTTTGATATCTGGTACTTTATTTTTTTAAAACATAAATAAAATAAATAAAGTAAAAAAGTCTGTCTCAGTGTTTGAACTCGTGAGTAAGTGATAATTCTGCATAGTAGAGTGAAAACATTTATTATGACACCTACATTTACGTCCTCTATTGCACACAGGAAAAATGGATGCACCAAAAACTGTTTTCGACGCCATTTCTCAGAAATATGTCAGTACTGCATTAATTTTTCAGTTTTGTGAAATTATTATTATTGGTATTATTATTATTATTATTATTATTATTATTCCCATTATTATTCCCATTCCATGTGGGGAGGGAAAGTTGTGCTGATGCGTGATTTATTTATTATTTTTCAGTATTGTTACTTTTAAAATTGTGTCTTTGAATCTCACACAAACTGTCTTATAAACAGTTTCGAGGGTTACTGTTGTAACTAATTGAAATAAAATTTATTATTATTATTAGAAAAATTAGAAAAATTTTACCTAAGATTTATGCAGTGAGAAATATATTGGATAAAAAAAATAAAAAAATCTTGTATGAAGCATGGATAGAGAGTATTTTAAGATATGGTATAGAACTGTATGGGTTTGCTTCAGAGTATTTAATTGAAAGATTGCAAAAAATTCAAAACAAAATAATTAAAGTGTTATTTGGAATGGGAAAACTAAAACAAAAGAAATATACAAAGAAATGAAGATCATGAAAATAATAGAACTGCGAAATTATATAATAATTACAAATAATTATTATTCAAATATACACAAAACAAAAAATGAACACAGTGGGAATAGATTAAGATTAATTACACCAAAATACACAGTGCCAAGATGGAATAACGTGTATGGAAAAAGAAATGAAAAACGGTATATACCAGATATTTTCAATAAAATGTCAGATAAACTCATGAATTATTGCACAATAAAAGATTTAAAGGTGAACTTAAAAGATTAAATTTGTCTAAAACAATGTTTTCATTAAATAAGCATATAAATTATACAATGATAGAATAAATATAAGATGATGAGACATTGAATATTGTTTAAAATTTATGTATAACTGTAAGCTATAGGGTGACATGTTGAATGATTAAATAACAATGAACATGATGTAGTTTTTGAAGCTCATACAAGCTGTCTTCGAACAGCTTCGAGCATACAATGTAACTATTGTATTGCAATAAAAAAAAAGTTATTATCAACTAAAACAGGCGAAGTTATGTTGTTTAAGATTTTAAGTTGTATTTATCGCTAATTTTGTTGTTTGCTACTCACACCATGTACTTTTACGATTAGCTTGTGCCATATATACAACTACATACATTGTAGTTCTTGTGGTACTGCCTTAACAAAAAAAAATATAAAAAAATGTTATTATTATTATTATTTTTTTAGATTTCCGTTTCAACAAGACAACTTTGAAATTCCTGAGTGTGTAACATCTAAGGGAAGTAGAAGGCAGTTTGAAGAAGCAAGAAAGGCATATTTGTTAAACCCTGAAGAAGATTGCAAATGTGGACGTTCTTGCGAGCAAACAGTCTACGAATTCATTCCATCGTTCCTCTCCTCCAGTAAGACAGAAACCTACTTGGCTTTATACGTTCGAGATAATATAATTCCGAGTGTCAAGGAAAGATTTGCGTATGATTTCGTGGCTTTTTTGTGCGATATTGGGGGAAATCTTGGCTTTTATTTGGGTCTTTCATTACTCTCCATATGCGAGTTACAATGGAAATCCTTTCAGTTGGTGACCGGTTACAAGAAAAACAACTTTAGCGACTGTGATCCTCTTTATAAGAAAGTTTGCCAAGTTTATCGAGCCAGAGTTCAAAAGAGGAAAAGGGAAGACTGGGATGTGATTGGTTTTTATTTGATGAAGGCACCAAGGTCATTTTGTCGAAGACTCATTTGGTCATTTCTAGCATTTAGCAATTTTTTTCTATGTGTTACTTTCTTGTTCTGTCGTACAAGTTATTACTTCAACCGTCCTTCGTCCACTAGCCTGGCCGTCAACCTTAATACCACCCACGAAATACCAACGATGACAGCTTGTTTTGAGAGTGCTGAAATTAGTCGAATGAAGGACTTAGTCAGCAAGAACCTTTCCAAAAGTGTTTGTGACATGCAGTTGCTGGATCTTCTGGACGAACCTTCCTTCAATGCTTCCTACTTATGGGAAATGAGTTCCAACAACAATTCTTTCTCTGTTGAAGAAAAAGTAGAAGAAATCATGAAGGTAATTGAATGTTTACCAATCATTGTTTACAGTTTCACCATGCCTATGTGTATCTGATTTAGTGGACTTTTATTCCAATTCTAAAAACAATACATGCATAGCATTTTCGTCTTCCCATCAAGCTTAGGCTGAAAGTAGAACATTATCTATTAACATACGTGTATGTAAATATATTCCTTGATCTACTGAATGTGCTGCACGCTACATGTGCATGGTTCAAAAAATAACGACGAATAAAGAATGGAGATAGGTGAATGTATACCATTTGTGGACTAGAACAGTAACGAGAGAACTAGAGCTATGAATACCTATTATAAGGGCTGACCAGAGGGAGAAACAAGTGTGGCTTTTGTTCTTAGGCACGTGCTTCAAGGGGGCTCAGGTTAAAAAATAAACCTTCAAAAAGGGCGTTCAGTGTGCTTAGTTGCACACAGGCCCTACGACGGGTAATACAAGGGACCTTACTGACAGGGCTGTACCCAATGGTACTACTGACTGGAAAAGGCCATAACGAACAAGAAAGTAAAAAAAAAGTACTTGCGCATGGGGACTAAGCGTACTAATCCGACAAAAATAAATGAAGAGGGGCCACAGAAAATTTGAAGCCATAGGCCCAATCAGACCTCTGGGTGTCCCTGGCTATCATTAGGGATTACATTTTCGTAATGAAAATTTAACATTTTTTTAAAGTTAATTCTTTGTGTATCTTGAAGTGAGTGCCAATGAACTACGACTGCTGATTAATTAGAAAAAATTAATTTGAAATTTGTATGCCTGAATTTACGACATACACGTAGTAAAGTTAAGTTTTTGCTTTATTTCTTCCAGACTAAACTAAAAATAAGAAAAGTTGACCTTCCCTTAGGATCCTGCACTCAGTTCTTAGGAGGTAAACAGCAGCTTCTTTATACTTTTAAACAAACCAAAACATGCCAGACTTTTGAAACGTTTCAATTACAGGGTTTTGTGTAAACTGTCAATAAAGGTTATTTGGAGAGAGCAGGTAGGCCTTTTTCTTAATACAGTTGTTGAGCTCGATATGGGTTTTACCCTTTGCATCATATCTGTGTACTTAAGGATGAGTAAAAATGAGGCGTACTTACTACATCCTATTTCTGTGGATGAAGCCATCAGGTCCAAACGGTTACGACAAAATGAAGGAATCGACTTACTCACAGTTGGGGAGAGCTGCCGTGAGAAATCGGTAATTACACCGCTTACACCAGTAATCAACGTTTTATGCTATCGACTTAAGTCACCTAGCTGTCAAATCCTTTCGTCACTGTGAGTTAGAAAATCATAACAAAAACATGCGCAATTATTATTTTTTTTACATTTAAGCAAAATATTAAAACACGTTAAAAAGCTACTCACAGTCATGGTGAGGCCACAGCTATACTGCGAGAAAAGAGCACTACAAGAAAACCTGATTTCGACCAGAACGTTTAGTAAACGGAAGTTAACTCTGGCACGTAATTGGGAAAAAAATGACCATCATTTTCATAAAAAAAATTTATTTTTGATTTTTTCCCCGTAAAATCTGCAAATTAGGGTAAACCAAGGTCGCTGTTCACGAAAATGATGGCAATTTTTCCCCCCAAATTACGTGCTTTGTTTGCGCTTGCTGCGGCTAAACATACAACGTTAGAAACCGCAACCAAAAACTTACCTGGCCAGAGATAATTTCCGTTCACTAATGTTCTGGTCGACATCAGGTTTTCTTTGTGCACTCTCGTCTTGCAGTATTGCGTTGGCCTCCTTATGGCTGTGAGTAGTGTTTTAACATGTTAATAATTTTTTTTCAATAAATAAGCATTTGTGCACGTTTTTGTTATGATTTTCTGAACCAGAATGATGAAAGGATTCGACAGGTAGGTGAATTAAGTCGATAACGTGAAAAATAGCTTTTTTTTATAATTGCCGAGAAAGCTTAGTTTGATTGTGTAGCTTTTCTTTCAGTTCACGCTTACACTGCAATGGGTGATAGGAAGGGGTTGAACTTCCTCTTGTTATAACCTTGCCAGTATTATTCCTAAATATTCAGCAGTAAGCATGAAATTTTAAAATCTGTTAAAAACTAGTTTGGAAATGCCCAGGGTTTCATAGGTTTTGGAGAATTTGGAACAATTTGAAACCACAGAAATGTACAATATAAAAGAGCTATGGAGGTAATCGTTAGTGGTTGATATGATTATAGTGGACAGCACCAAGATTTTTACTAGATCTTTTCTGGTTAATCCAGATCTCAGGGAAAAATTACTTTGCTTGCTTGGCCTAGTTTACCTTTACTAGGTATATCAAAACTGCTTAGAAAAATACCCACAATCACAAATAAATCAAAACACTTACCTGCGACTCCATTACAGTGACAACATAGTACAGCAATATCTGCAGAATCAGGTAGTTTGCTGGGAGCAGGATGTAGGATACACAAATTTAAGATGTGCCTATCATCAAATTTTATTTGATAAAGAATCAAGCCAAAATGCTGTATTTAGCATCCCGGGGGTGCATTTTAAAACCCATTATTTGTCATGTTCGGGTTGAGGGATGCCGGGAAGGTATTCCAACTTACGATTTACCAGTTGTTAACGTCACAATCTGAACAAAGACCTCTCAAAGGTAGCAGAAGTAACGCCTTGCAAAGACCTCAAGGTTGAGGCACTGCAGGAGGACGTTGAAAGTAACATGACCATGGAGGGAAATAAGAATGCCACCATCTCTACAGGTTTCACGATATTTCCTAAGAAAGGTGTAGATGGTAATTTAATAAAAGTTATTGGCGGGTTAGTGGAGCATCCACATATGCAAACAAAATTACAAATATCTAGATGCTCAGTGCTAATGATGTAATCATGTTCGTACATCTACACCGCTGTGTTTAGGTGTGAGCTGAAAGTTGTTGCTTAGGTTCTCAAAGAGTCGTAGCATCCCACCTAATATGCAGTAACGCTGGTTACAAACCTACAGAGTGCCAGAACGAATGCGTTTACCAATGCCCTTACAGAAATGCATCCAGAATTTAAGGTCATATGAAAATGTGAAAGGAAGAATTCCGTATGACAAATAGAAACATTTTCCTATCCGAATTCTTTCTCTAATAGAAAGCCTATTGCAATCGTAGTTGTTACGTCACTGATATGGTAAGTCTTCATGTGCCAATGCGCAATGCTGTCACAAGCTCTTGAGCTGCACACAAATGGGTAAGCTTTGGGCATACGAAGGGAAATAAGTGGGCTTAAGTGTGGAGTACATCAAAGTAAAAGAGTTAACTGTCCTTTCTTGTTCACTGCATTTCTTAGTTTATCGAGTATTATTAAGAGAAGGCTAGTATGTAAACGGCTATAGGCAACTTAACTTAAATAAGGTCGCAGTTAGAGACTTTGTAAGGGAAAGTTATCTCAAAAAACGAAAGGAACAGAACGGAATAACAACAAGTGTGAACATTTCAGTATTAAACATTTACGTAATGTGGGCATTGCCGATATACAGGCAAAACCACGGGGGGAGGGGGATCCTATATTTAGAACTAAATTGAGAGGCGCCTGTGGCTGATCAGCATTGAGGGACAATTCCTTCGAGAACGTTGTCCCTGAACAAGTTCGGCCACAGAATTGCTTACGCAATGGGTAGTAATTATAAAAACAATCAGAGGTCAATAATCCGTGGATCGTTGCGCTTACGTGGTTTTGTCCTTCTCTACCCAAACAAGAAACCGCAGGAAATTTTTTTATAGTTGGGGACTGTAAACAATCGTCTGGTTTATTAGTTCAGTTGGGGAAAACATAAGTCAGCAATACATTGGAAAAGCAGTAACTTGGCCAGACATGGCACATTGGGAAGCAGATTCACTTGTCGAGGTTTCACAGTTAATATATTGGGTGGAGTTTAGGTCTGGGTGAATTAGCATAAATTGGCCAAAGGGTTTGACACTTGATGTTTTTAGTAAGGGAAAGGAAAAGGAATAGATACAACTTACAGTATAGCGTAGTCCTCTAACCCTCAGAAAGTCCGGACAGTCGGTCGGATCCAAGACGACTCAAGGGTTGAACCCTTCTCCAACATTGGAAATGGGTCTCAACGGGAAACATCATAGAAGTTGGGGTACCTTTGCCATGCTAGTTCGCCCATTACACAGTTTTCAGGAGATTAGCATTGTACTCCAACATGAGTTGGGTCCAGAGGTAACAAACCCAGAAGGAACAAGATTAGGAACACGGAATAAAAAAACAAGGAACAACAAAAGCAGTACCATAACAATGGTTACTTAGCATTAGGCCCGGACTGGCCATAGTGCCAAGGTGCCAATGGCACATGGGTCCTCCCGTAGATTGGTATGGGGGCCTTTTCAGATTTCATAGTTACAACTGAAATTTCTGTTAATGAATTTTTTTTCTCGTTGTAATTTTCTGGTTGGTATTAAAATAATTTCCCTTCCCTAATCACTTCAAACTATTTTTAAATGACAAGACTATAAAGACAGCTTACGGACCAGTCATTATTTATCGCCTGGGGAGAAGGAAAAAGTCATTTTTGGACTTCAAACATGACACTTTCAGCAGTCCAAATTTTTTAAATGCCTCGGCTTCTGCCCCCCCCCCCGACCCCCCATTGATGTGAGTGTTTAATCGGTTTTGAAGCTGCCAGTATCACTACTACATATTGCACTATTTTTAGTTTACTTTCTAGAAAATCATTGTCTCCTTGCTCCTTGGCTTACTGTGTGAAACTCGACATAAGATGGCTGAAAGGAACACAGGTGTTTTATAAAATATTTTTAATTCAACTCCTTTCCTTAAAAACGAGGCAATACGCATATGAAGTTTTTTTTGGTGAGGGGGAGGGGTGTCCCACCATTTTTGGACCTTGAATGGAGTGGTGAAGATTTTTCAAGGTTTTTGAGTAGGTATGCCAAGGAGGGCATTGAACAATTTGACGGTCACAATTTTATTTCTCCACCCCACCCCCGGGGTATAAATAATGGACAGTTCCTTATAAGCTCCCATAAGCCCCCCCCCCCCCGGGCGAAATTGGGTTTGGGGGCCTTTTTAAAAGGTAAGGGACTTGGGCCCCAGGGCTGCCAGTCCGTGCCTGCCTAGCATTAACAGTGCGTCAACAAAGGGAAGATGGATGAAAGCCTGCCAGAACTTACTACATATTGGGAAGTTGGGGAGTTCTTGTGACAAGGGCAACAGCCCCAGGCACAAGGGCAGGAGGAAACTGGCTGACATGTAATAGCTTGATTTTCAAAACAAATGTGACGTTATTGGGATTTTAAACATTGTCTAGTACAAATTCCAACAGCAGCTGAGTTAGTGATTCCAAAAAAACTCGCATTCCATCACTTTCAACAATCCAGACAGACCAGAATTCGAGACTTAATTGTAACAATCGATGAGAAAGACAGTGATAGTGCAATGGTCGAACTTTTTGCAAATAAAGTCTACTGAGGTCGACACATTTTTTAGTATTTATGCTGTTCTGAAACCATGGTCTTAAAAAACTGTTTTTTTTTCTTCAACCTGTCTTCTATTTTTTAAATATTTACAGAAGCAGTTAATTATACTGGAAATGATTTTAAGCGGTTACTTACAACCATGTACAGCGGAAATGAGTGCAACAACGATGATGACTACACGGTAATGTTCACCTTCCTGTTTACCTTTTAGCTCGGTAAAGACCTATTCTGTTTTCTTAAAGCTGTTTAAATTCTTCACTAAATGTTGGCTTCCTATCATTATAGCATATTGCATTAATTATTAAATTATTCCGGTATAATTCATGTAAATGTTCCAATAAAATCCCTTTGTGCATTATCAAATATTACGGATGCATGGAACATTCTAGAATTAAAGATTGTATTTTTTAAGAAGGATATAGAGGATATAATTGACCCCAAGCAGTTTCACCATCCAAGCTTTAACTAGCCAGCATTGATCCATTCACTCATAGCGTAGTGGCTCCTCCCAGTTTTCCAATTGCATACGGACTGTAGACCATAGACCGTTTACATTTAGAAAATTGGAAGGAGCCACCATGTGGTCCATATGCAGTAAGAAAACTGGGAGAAGCCACCGCAATATGAGTTGATGGCTTACATTTTCCTGGAACTGTTGTACCTTCTGTTTATGTTGTCAGAACAAAGTATTCTCTCCGTGGTGACCAAGTGGAATGGAGACTTTTATATCCATAACGTTGACTACTCAGTATTTTAATGTACCTTTATGCTTAATTGCCACACAAATAATATTGTCTAGAGATGCCAGCAAATGCATTAAGCAAAATAATAATTCAAAAATACAACATTGATATGAGGCTTTCTACTGTGTTCGGTGCATCTTTTCTTTAACTACCTCTGATGAGCTCGGCTGTGACCCTGATTTATAAACGTTTCATCCATCTACATAAATGTACAAGGCTAATGTCACACTTTTCCAAATATGGGCAAGGTTGGGCACTGATTCCTGGGTGCATGATGTGAAATTTCTAGTTTTCTTTGTTGGAAGCCATTTATGGTCTCTGCTCTGCATACCGGGTTTCCCAAAGTACTAATTGCGGCACCGTCCTGGAATGTTTAATCGCTATACGTTATACAGTCTTCCCAGTTTTCTAATCGCATGCAGGCTATGGATTGTCTCAAACGTCATAAATCAGCAAATCTGTGAAAGGTTGACACAGCTACCAACCAAGTGGATTAGTATGAAAGCTTCGCTGCAATTCTGTGTGAAGTCACAGCCTTCGATAGCCAAAACATTCTACAACTGCTAGCTTCCTTACTAAACAGCACACAGCATGAGTTAAGACAGTATGATGTGACATGTAACACTCTTAAAATCAAGCTGCTCTCTCCCGTAGACATCTCTAGACAGACTTACGAGCCCAAACAAGAGCAAAACAGTCTGTTTAGAGATCTCTATAGATGAGAGCAGCTTGATGTTAAGTGATCAACTGCCATTAATAGGCCTAAATATGGGTGCCTAACATTCAGAAGAAAGGAGACCCATTACAAGCAGTAGTTTCTGCTTTTTAGCTTGCTGAAGCCAGTCCGGTTTTGAGCATGATGTTAAGTGATCAACTGCCATTGATAGGCCTAAATATGGATGCCTAACATTCAGAAGAACGGAGACCCATTACAAGCTGTAGTTTCTGCTTTTTAGCCTGCTGAAGCTAGTCCGGTTTTGAGCTCGTTAAGGTAATGCTCTAACGGCGCTTACGAGAATAATAAAGGAAACATATTCACGTACGTGTTGAGACAGTTTTTCGTAATTGAAAAGATTGACCAATTTAGACACGGAAATTTTAAATAAAAAGCAGGGCACAAAATTTCCTTCAATGAAAACTTGCTAACCCCTCAATCAGTTTTTACTGTAAATAACTATATTTTGTAAAACACTATTATTCCAGGTATACCTGAATCCACCTGGAGAAGATGTGGATTTAACAAATTACCGACGCATTCCAGTTGGCAATTTTGTTACATTGACTGTCATTTTCAAGGTAATATTTCTTGTATTGCATGCTGAACCTGAAAATGCGGTAGGATTAATGTTAAACTCCCATCTCTAATTGTCAGGAAGTCACATTGGTTTTAAAGCTGTTGTAGTGGCAGGATAGTAATGGATAGTAATGGATTTGACACTGCCAAAAGGCTCGCACACTTCTACTCCAAGGGAAAACAATTTTGAACTTTAAATTTTGAACTGAATAGTCCAAAATGGAATACTTCCAAATTCCTGGTAAATTGATTTCAAAAGGTTCTTTTGTCCCCCAGCCCAGAATTTTAAACGATTAATAGTCAGAAAATACTGTAATAGTTAGTGTAAGCATCCCAATTTACTTACACTAACTGTTACAGTATCTTCTGAATGGTAAGACATATAAGTGCATAAAGTCTGATTATTGGACCTTACTAATACATTTTTGAAGAGGGCCATCTCCAGGAAATGGGTGAAAACCGTAATGTTTTGGAGCTGACATGTTAGGAAATGCTCAAAATTCAACACACTGGAATAGAAACTGTATTCAAAAACTGAAAACATAATAATACTTAACTAAGGCCCAGTTACAGATCAGCACGTGATCGCCATGTTTCCCTTTCATTCACATTAGCCTAACGCGTAAAACATTAATAAAACTGCGTGAGAGAGGGAGCTGTCAGTCCTGATCTTTATCAGCGATTAACTTGCGATCTTAGTTTCGTAAGTCAAATGCTGTAAATGGAAATAAGATATATGCCGATAAATCGTCAAAAAATGTAAGGTATTTCCCTAAATAATCATGAAGTATGATGGTGAAGTAACAACGCTCTGTCATAGCTGTCAAGGCAGTCACGGAACCTCTACGCACAAAGACGAACAGCACTTTAGCGGTTTAAAATTACATTATTAATGCCACAAGTCAGCGAGATGTCATCATTAGAGACAGCAATGTCAACTGAGATATAGCTGGCAAGTGACATCTTTTGCAATCCGGGTAAAACAAGCCACTGACGAGTACATGCCGACAGGTGCATGCCATTTCTAGGTGGGTTACAGCTAGTGTAGATTGTTGTACAGAATACCATATATCTGGATATTTTTCTGGTTGTCTCATGATATCTTTTTCACAGCTAATGAATACATAATCGTGTCGTGTGGTATGCATAACGAAACAAAGCCAGTAACACAAGCGAAATGCAATAAAACTAATATTTCCATATCCATATACAGTTAAGGGTATCTTCATCAGACAATGGTCAAAAGATAAAAGAAATAAAAACACCTTACGCAGTGCGTATTATGGTATCTGCCAAACAGGTGTCGTAATGAAGCACGTAGGCTTATACTGGTTCTAAAAACAGATAAAATGGACCAAAATCAGAATAACATCGCCTAAGTGTAGAACTAAGTGTGGACTACAGTGTAGAACAGGTTAAAAATTGGTAATAGGCCTGTTGGTAAGCTACTGCCGTATTATTGCTCTGTATATTAATGCCTTTTCTGGGCTTATTACCAACGTTTAATCTCTTTTATGTGGTAATCCATTTTACCTCTTTTGGGAACCTGTTTAAGCCTACGTACTTCTTTATGCACCTGTTTGGTGGACACCATGATAGCCCTTATGTAAGATGTTACCTTTTCACCATCCTCTCATGAAGGTACTGCTTACCTGTATTGGTATGGAAATATTAGTTTTATTGCATTTCGCCTGTGCTACTGGCTTCGTTTCTCTGTATATTGTTCACTGCTGCCAGAACCATGTAATTATAGCTTTCCTACATCGTTCTTACGGCCTTAGCTAGGTTGGGCCCTTAAAGATGTCGACTATGGGCAATGCGTATAACTGCCACACTAGTGTTGGACAAATTTAGATTCTAGTCTATAATTATGTTTATAGGTTTTTAAATCAATAAAATTGGTTAAGGGTTTTCTTAAGTTTTCTTTACTCTCAAACGTGAAAACATCAGAAAATAAAATCACAAAACCCTTTCAATTAATGGTTTAATACCAATGGTACACAAATTCACTTTTGGTAATGGCTGTTTCACTTCCGGCAATGTTAAAACTAAAGTTTGGGCTATCAAAGTAGTTGTGAGGCCATTCCTGGAGTATGCATGCCCAGTCTGGTCTCCATATCTCCTGCTCGACATTGACAGAATTGACTCAGTCCAGCCAAAGTTTACAAAAAACAAACTTATGTTGGAACCTTTCATATATGACATGAGATTACGTCATTTAGGGCGCGAGTGCCCGGAATTACATAGGATTCGAGCCAATATCTTCTTTTGACCTTTAATCTTGTCCTGGGTTTTCTGCCAGTTGACATTATCGAAGGAAAATTTTACCCAACTAAAACTTAAAACTATCGACTGAAAAGTGCCGTACGGCCTCCTCGGATGGAGTTCCAAGTGTGGACTACTCTTATGCGAAGAAATTCATTCTGCAATCAACTCTTTTCTTGGGCAGCCAATTTGAGCTAGTGCCTTACAAGGGCTAAGGTCAATTACACTAGAGGCCACTCTCTCAAATTGGCTGCCCAAGCAGAAGTTTGATTGCAGAATGAATTTCTTCGCGTGAGAGTAGTCCACTTGGAACTCCGTCCGAGAAGGCCGTACGACCGCTTTTCAGTCCATCGTTTTAAGTTTTTGTTGGGTAAAATGTTCCTTCGATAATTCTTGAGGAGGTCAGAATTTGATACCCTAATCTTAACCGTTGAACCTTACACTTTTACCTTTTATGAAGCGGATAAGTGGTGTCACCCTACCACTTCTGTGGTTAAAATTATTATTATTATTATTATAATTGTTATTATTATTATCTACATCATTAAGGACGTATGATGTGCGTGCGTACGTGCGTGCGTGTGTGTTTGTTTGTTTGTACCTCTATTCCTCTGGAACCAAAGCAGGTACAAAGATGGAAATAGGACCAAACGAAAGATAATTAAATTGCGCTCAGAATAGAACTATTTTCATGGTTGTAACTTGATATTATGAGCCTCAAATAAGCGAAAGAACCTGAAAAAGTAACGTCAAAGTTTTTTTTAACCCTCATGATATTTGTTCATGACGTCAAGTTTGTTCATGACGACATAGTTTGTTCATGAAAACCTCCTCGAGCGAAGCGATCTGGAAAAGGATGCACGGAAAAAATAACCTAAAAGGACGACGTATTTTGCAACATACCACATATAGATCTTTAAATTGGTTTTGTGTTAACTGACTTGATGCATGGAAAAATCAAAACAGTAGATTTGGTTTTAAAACGGTGTCAAACAGTCGGAGGTGCGGTGAACGAAATTGCTCAAAGCGAGCAATTCCCACGTAAACTAACCTTTTCAATGTGTGTTTCGCTTTGCTCTATCAATCTTTCATCTCTCACCTTCGTAGGGGATTATTTCAGGAGGAGAAGACGTACAAACGTGCAAACAAACAAAGGCAGGTGAAATGTAGACATGCTGAGGAATGTGACGAACGAACCGTGAGCAACATTTGAAATTAGTTTGCGAAATATACATCGAAATATACAGTACAATAATCAGTACATAGAAATTACACGAATTATGGATCGTCTTGAAGCTATTAGTTACGCACTGAGATGATCTGGAGAAGGATGCATGTAAAAAATAACCCAAACGGACGACGTATTTTGCAACGTAACACATATAGATATTAAAATTGGTTTTGTATCAATTGACTTGATGCACGGAAACCTGGTTTTAAAAGGGTGCCAAACTTTCATGTTTCTGAAGCACGGTGGTGCGTGGATTGAGCGAGCAGAGCGAGCGATTTCCACGTAAAGTATACTTTTTCAATGTGTGTCTCTCTTTCAATCTTTCATCTCTCACCTTCATAGGGATTACTTCTGGAGGAGAAGACGTTCAAATGTACAAACAAACAAATCGTACGTTTTGAATGATATAGATAAAATGTAGGCGCGCTGAGGAATGTGATGGACGAGCTGTGAGCAATAATTACAATTAGTTTGTGTCGAAATACACATGATTTTGTGATGCTCTTGGAATCAAATAAATTACTGGAAGCTTGGATCGACGCGCACGTAGCTCGTGGATGGTCAGACTGTTGGAATGATTTATGGTTAGCATTTGTTTATGCAGTGAAGCGTTACGAAAAACGCGTACTCCCATCTGACCATTTCCTTGATAGTTTTAGACGTGGAATGTCTGTCAGCAGCACAAGAGTTGCAGCATGAAAGCTCCTCGAACGTAGCGAGACGACGCGGAATGAGCGAGTGAAGCGAGCGACTCCGCTAGTTATTATTTAAGCCATATACCAGCATAATGAGCCTTCACACTATTTTGTGTTGAACATCGAGTCAAGTGAACTAGTTGAAGCAAGTGAATTAGATTTTTAAATAAATTTGTATTTATAGGCTGCCTTTGTTCTGTGAAAGCTGAACCTGCACAGCAAAATTGGTTCCTAACATTTTGCACCATTGGAAAGTAGCTTCGACGTATTATTTTGTGTGTTACAGTATTACTGTATTATTATTGTTTTATTACGGCGCAGGTTTACCGTGTGAATCCAGATGTAAGGCCCTGCCACAATCAGAAAGAAGCCAAAGAATGCAAACGAAAGTGCCTTGCGTACAAACTCTACAAGATTGTTGACTGCAGGTAATGTTAATCTAAATAGCTTTAAGAAACTGATGGTATACGAAATATCTGAAAATGGTTCTGCGAGCATTTCTGGGATCTAAAATAACTCCATTTATCAATTCACCATTTCGTATACAATTTTTTTTAGTCTGCTGCACAGGATTAGCTGAAAAGTGTGTCAACAATGAATGGGCTATCGTTCAAAACGAGAAACTAATAAAAAAAAGATACATATTAAATAGGTCCGGAAATGCTTCCTGACCGAGATAGTTAACAAAGGAAGAACACATATTAAATGAATGGGATATCATTCTAAGTGCACGTCCAATACCCAGCGTAAAATAAAATTAAGGTCAAACCCATGGGTGCATCAAAGAATTTTGTTCGTGGGGAAGGGAAAATTCGAAATGGCTTCCATGAATTCATTTTCAGCAATTTTAGTGTGTTTGAAACGCAGTGTCGTAATTACAATGAGACAGAGGAGGCAACCGCTTCAGGGCATAGCGACGGAGGGATGGGGGAGCTCCCTGGTCCCCTATCTGGCTCCAACTTGATCGTATTTTTTTGTAATCGCAAAAATAACCACCACAGATCAGCTATCCACACAGAAATTGTAAATTTTAAGCTCACATTTCTTGACGGATAGTTGTTTTCTGTGAATTAAACCCATATACGCTTACATGTGTCGAATTTTAATTTAAGAAAGATGACGTGTATGGTTTTTTTTTTAAGTTATTGCTAAAGTTCCGTGAATGTTGTGTGGCAAAGACTTAGTGGCATTTAATTATTATTTTTTGGCGAAGGTGGGGGGATCCAATGAGCTCTCGCCTTGTGTGGCAACACATTTTTTAATGAAGTGTGGGGGAAAGCTCTACTGGGATCCCGCCTCCGGGCCCCTATTTTAAAGTTATGCCAATGTTGAAATGTTAAAAAAAAAGCTAATTTTTTTTTCAAGTTGCAATAAATTCCTTATTATTTTGTCTACTTATACAAAATTTTATTTTTTACTTTCGGGTCTAGGCACCATCGGGTGCACCACTGTTGTGAACTCTGACATTGTGGTGGTCAAAGAAACGTTAGATAGCGCACTTAATTAAAAAAAAAAATTCATAGGTGCACGAAATCAGCAAGCCGGTTAGCTGACCAGCTTATGTACTTTGCACGTTTTGTTTTTAATTGGTAAGCAATCCTCATCCCCCACGCCCCACCCCTGCCCCGGCCCCCTTTTTGATTGTCAAGAAGATACAAAAGGCTGATCCAGTTATACCGTCAGATCACTGGTATACCAAAACAAGCACTATACTTCAATCTTCGTTCTTTCACCGCTTTTATTTTATTTTACGGCAGACGGTTTGATAGATTTTCCTACTGCATGTATACTTTAATATTTCTGCCAGCGATGGAACTGACACATGGGTCAGTGGATCAATGGGTCACATTTTTATCGTGGGTCAAGACCGTTTACTCACTGACCAACAGTAATCTTACAATAATCAGTCTTACTCTTTGAAAATGTTTCTTACTCTTTCAAAAATAGTTTCCCCAGAAGGCAAAAAACCCAAATTGCATACTGTATTATTTGCATACTGTATTATATTTTTGTAGCGTGAGATGGGTCATGTACCGAATTTTGTACCGCATTATCGGGTGGGTCATGTGGGTCGTGGGTCAGGGCTCTAGTGGGTCAGGTGGGTCTTGGGTCGGAAACAGTGACCCACTTCCTTCTGTGATTTCTGCGTGGAACGTCTGGTAAGTTTGTGTGGTAATTTTTGCATTTCAGATGCGCTGCGGTTGTCTATATTCGGTCATTAACTGGGCTACCATTTTAACTGTATTTCAACCTTTCAACAATTGTACTCGTAGTGAAACGCACTATGTATCTGGCTATCACTTGTATGGGAAATTTAATACACGTGTTAGGCCTATGGGAGGCTAGTTAATGCTGCATGTCTGAGGAGGCGCGAGTGTATTATTAAATACCTCTTGATTAGAACTAAGGCTGTTGCTGATAAATGAATGAATGAATGAATGAATGCTTTGTTGTCATAAGCAACGGGTCAAGGAAAGGCATAGAATGACCGTTAATCCACAAAAAATCACAACAGTAACTAAAAAATAACCCAGTAAAAAGTCTTAATAAACTAAGAAACAGGATTTGGGCCTATTACAGGCAGAGCGGATCGAAATATCAAGCTTCTTCAGACGTGGAGCCAGAGGGGGGCGATGGGGCGATCGCCCCTCCTAAAACCGAATCAGACATCGATCTGGTAATACAGTATTATTGTTTAAAATCATCTTCACTGATTGTGTAAATGTATTATGATTCCCTACACAGACAGAGGCACACTTACAAAAGCATCACAATTACAGCTTTTTACGTTGGTTTCGTCCTTTTTTCCTTCTTGCTTTCGTCCACTTTTATTTTACTTTCGCCCATTGTTATACTATGTGCAATACAAAAATGGGCAAAAGCAAAATGAAAGTGGACGAAAGCAAAATTAAAGGACGAAACCAACGTAAAAAATCTGTAAAAATGTTAATTCTTTACCCTTCTGTTTCAGAACTATTTTTTTAATTTTTAAATAGCAGAATAATAACTCGAATAAGAAAACTCGAAGAATAAAACGAATTTAGTTTGTCTAGAATTTTTAGTTTAAAGAGGAATTGGTGGGTACAACACGCTTTCTTTTAATGGTTAACAAAAAACAGTTAAAGAAAAAAAGCGTGCGTAACGTAAATCTTCCTTCTGCTTCCCCCTTTCCCTAAAATTTGTGAACTGAACCACGTCTGGAAAATTATGTTTTCGACGCCTAACTTATCAGAAACCGCCCCTCCTAAAATTTCATCCTGGATCCGCTATTAGCCTCTTGGAGGTTGCATGGCTGGTACGATTTGGACTGCTAAGAATGACTTGTTTCCCAAATTTCACGCTTTTAGCTAGATGTGCTTGATTTTGTTGCTTAACAATTCTACTATTCATGATTCCAGAATTCTAAATTCGCAATGTTGAGTGTTAGAAATCAATTCCAAACACTGTAATTTCTTCCATAATAATTGGACGATTTACATAAAATTCTATTTCAGCAATCAATACTTTTGGGGGTATCAAGCTATGTACCAAATTTCATTTCAATCCGACCATTCGTTTGGGCTCCACCCAGATTACAAAAGTGCCACCAACCAACATCCTGCAATGTGGTATCCGTTAAAGATTACGCTACGCTCCGCCATTAAATTAATTAAATAAACAAATAAATAAATCAATATATTTAAAACACGGTGGGAAGAGCTACCAGCTCCACCTTACACAACTGTAGAGGTTAACGTTCCACAGCCTTGTCTTAAAATGGAAGGTTTGGTGGACAGAACAACGGCAGAAGGCAGATAATGCCACATATTAACAACACGAGTAGCTAGAGGAAAAAAAAAATTACGACAATCCCTTGCCATGGTCCAAGTACTTTACCTCCAATGTCGCAATGTGAATGAATGTCCCGTCTGTCCGTTTTAATCATTACCCCGAGTTCGAAAAACCAATAAAATAGAAAAGAGGTATTATTTTCTATTATTTTGTGCTGGGCTAATAATAATACTAAGCTAAGCATATATTTTTTTTCGTCAGTAAAGGCAGCCATTACTTCGCTCTGATGCTTCCTACCAAACCAGTCAATCTCGTGCAATCTTTAGGCAAGATGCTTTGAGTTTAGGTAGCTGATTAGCTATCACAAGTATTTTTCAAGTTGATAAGTTGTTATACACAACAACTTACGGATTTGTGTATATTGATTTAGTGCCCAATTGTTCTATAAGGTGGAACTAGAATGGGAGACTTTCCCTTTATTTACCACAGTACTACCAAAAAACAAAATAAAAAAACAAAACAAAAACACTTCTGTGGATTTCACTGTAGCTATTTGAATACTATTTTATGCAGCATGCATCCATGCGACAGAGTTCAAGGAAGAACAAAGGCTCACATTTGATATCATTTGGTGCGAGTAACATATTCAATGACATATCAATGTAAACACTATAGCGTGCTCTTGGAATGTTTCTGCTGGTCAGTTATTCAAATAGGACTTCCTTTTTTTCATGGGAAGGGAAGTGTTCACTTGTATAGGTGAGCATCCATAGAGATGTTCAAACCATACTTATTTCTTTTCAAGAAGTTGCAATACTGTGTGCAATTTATTATTTAAAATTTAAATTCCTACAAGCTAAAAGGATTTAAGTTCGTTTCTGTAGCAATAGAGCTGTGACCTGTGACGTCACAGTTTGCTGCGGTACTGTCATCATGTGGCCGTGGAGCCCGACCTCTGGCTAGACTGGTGGGGAAAACGGCTTGGCTTTCCGCCATTTTGTTATTTTGGCTTGTTTCGTGCCATGGTGTCATGTTTATCCATCAAGATGGTTAACGATTGTCGGATTTCTGGTTGCGGCAACAAAAGAGGAGTAGAGGGTTCGTCCTTGTTTAGATTTCCAGCGATTTCCAGCGAATTCCTTCCTCCATGGCTAAACCTGGTAACGTCGTCTGCTTGCTTCATACGCGATTATTTACCCCACCACTACAAGATGGCGGCACGCGTTGTTCGGTTGCCATGAGCAACGGACAGCGATGACGGTGCTCTATAATACTCTACTGGTCTATTGCTAACGTTTTTTGAATGTTATTCGCGAATGAGAAACCAAAGCGTGTGGCGGCAATCGCTGCCGGTACATCAGCATGGTGATGTGTTAGAAATTTCATTATATGGCTGTCACGTAAGGCTGCAAATTTCTGTAGCATTAGTATCGAAGGTTTGAGCCTGTCCTTATAAGCAGTGTGCGTGTATGGCGTTGGACAACACAGTTAATTGCATGGTTGGGTAAAGCCACCTTCACAGTATTTTCATGGGGGATGTAGCCTACTTATAACCATACTTAACAAAAACTTCATGTTTAAACGGGTCGACACAATAATACATCCCTATGATGTTACATTCACTATGCCATTTACATAACGTGACCTATGCCTACGTGACAGTTTTCATCGTGGTGACATGATACTTACCTACCAACTTATTTGCAATCTTCTTGATGTGAACCCTGTTCTTTCCCTCATTCCAAATGTCACCTTCACTCGTCAACTTCACTGGCACTGTATCTCGGACTAAACTCCGCTTTCACTTTTTCGCGGAAAGGGTTGTTCAACCCTGGAACTCCCTCCCTCAACCTGTTGTTTGCGCTCTTTCACTCAACGCTTTCAAATCACGCTATGACGCTCTAGTTGCTTAACTTGTTAGGTTTTTTTTTTGGGGGGGGGAGGGGGGTGCTTCGTGCACCGTCAATCTCTATTTCTATTTCTATTTCTATGGAGCTTGGCCTCTTATTGGAAGTATTAACAAACGATCGCTTGGCATTTTTGCCACATTCAGAAAGCCCTATTTATTGTTCATGTATCCTTTAGGCATTTTGGGCTGTAAACTCAACAAGTCAATATTCGTCCTAGCAACTGGCTTGTCAACATCAGTTTTTATTCGAAAATGGTAAATCTATCAATCGTAATATTCCTACTTCAACATGTTTCAACACCAGCACCACTATGATAATCAAACGACAAAGTTAACTGCCTATTTCACTTAGCAACCGACAGGGTTTTAATCCTACCCTACCAATAATTTTTATCGAGTTGAATTTTTAGGTTATTGATCATTTCATTAATAACACTATCAGGTAACAGAAATTGAGAATTTCGTAAATATTTACCAGAAAATAAAAATAAATTTTAATTATTATTTATATAGGACGGAATAGGTTATTAATAAATAATATTTATTTATTTTTAGAGTTATTCGTCATTGTTGCCTTTTTTTGTTTTGTTATTTTATTGTTTATTGACTTCAGGTGGCCAACCTACGAAAACTTGTTGGTTGCAACCGATATAAGTATTGTGTGCGTGGCGTATTTTGAGTCCTGCAAGTATTTTGTGAGCGGCTACGTCTTCCTGGATGGGGTGGCTTTAATCGATGGCCGCCATTGTTTTTGTAACCATCTTGGATATCAACAAAGGCACTCTGCTACTGAAAACGTACAATCGATTATCTGTATTCGTTCTGCGGAGAACTCAAGATAGGCCGCGGACAATATAGATGTGCTTCGTGTTACACATTTTCCTTATAAACTTGTTTTGGAGAATACGACATGCTTGCCATACATTTTTCAATTTTGTTTTAAGAATTAATACATATATACTTTTGTTTCAGACTTCCATACATGCCCGTCAACCTCTCAGTTCCATTCTGCAACTCTTCGGTCGATGGCAAAAAAGCTGAATCCGTTTACATGAAACTTGCCATGTCGCCAAGCCAAACCCTATGCGGATGTTTGCCAAAATGTGAAACGGTTTTCTATGATATATGCGTTCTTTCAGAACCCCTTGAAATTCCCATTTCTACCTTAGCTATTGCTGTTTATTACCCGTTCGTAGAGATTACTACTGACAGTCGTACTTACAAGATGGTCAACTTAGTTTGCGATGTTGGAGGCCTGACGGGACTTTTCTTCGGGGCTTCTGTTCTTACTGTAATGAACATGCTTCCTCCAGCTCTGACATATTTAAACCAAATCATACGGAAAAAAAACCCAGCACCAGCTTGGTGGAGCTTGTATAGCAAATAATTACAATCACAGAATGAGTGTTTTTTATTTATACATTTTTTGGAAAGTTTGAAAACCTGTTATAGCCCTTTGTTGTGCTGGGTATCAGGGAAGTAAACAGAGGAGACACCATAAACTTCTGTTCTCACGTTAATGAACATGCTTCCTCCAGCTCTGACATACTTAAACAAAATCATA
>JAHWFP010034567.1:25828-36537 GCA_023313725.1 Lithobius niger | reverse complement strand
CAATCATAGAATGTGTGTATTTATTTTTATTTTTTACAATTATTTGGGAAGTTTTGAAAATCTGTTATAGCCTTTTGTTGTGCTGGGTGTCAGGAAAGTAAACAGAGAAAACACCAGAAACTTCAGTTATCACTGTAATGAGCATACTTCCTCCAGCTCTGACATACATAAACAAAATCATAAGAAAAACACAGCACCAGCTTGGTGGAGCTTGTACAGCAAATAATTCCAATCATCGTATGGGTTTTTTTTATTTTATTTTATTTTTTACATTTTTTTCGGAAAGTCTGAAAATCTGTTATTTTATTATGAACACAGACCATGAAGGAACTGACTCTGCCTCAAGCAAGTGGGAACAATAATTACGAAATTGCTCGACAGATGGCAACTCTAGCCGCCTACTTAAGCAATGTACATCATATCAAAACACAAAAACGATAAAAAAAATAAAGCCACCAAGTCGGTCCCTGCAGAAGGATCATTATGGTTAGAACTAGGGCGGTATCTGATCGCCATCGAACCTCTAACTTTCGCTCTTGAATGGTTTGGATCGTTAAAGGAATGATATCAACAGACTAAAACACTTGCCAAATTAATCCTACCAAATAGTAGTTCAAAGATTAAATGAAAAATGTGTGCCATATTCAAGTTTTTCATTTAACGTATTATCTGCCTGCAGATTAGTCGCGAGATTGATGTAGAGAATCCGTTTTCTGTTGATGTCGCTCCTTTGAAAGACCGAACCATTCTCAATTTGCAGCGATTTTTGTTTACCCACTGAAAAAACCTGGTCGTATCATGAATTCATCACAAAGCAACGTCTAGGACAGGATGGAGTATAGGCAATGCCACTATTTCTCTGCCTGTGGTAAAATTTTTTGGAATTTAGCACCTGATTTCAACGATTACCAACAGAGGGTGTCTTCGCCAGTGAACCCAATGGCAAGGTATCCTGGCGACTGAACTGCCTAAGCTCCGTTGAGCATCTTGTCTGGTGTCTCCAGTTATAGGTAGTAAACGTAGTAGTCAAGTGTTGAAATTTAAAAGGTTTGTAAAATGCTTGATTCAGCGTTTAATAGTTTTTGCTTGTTTGTTAACAGAGGGCGCGTCCTTCTTACTAATTTTGGTTCCAGGCTATGCTACGCACTTGGTGATGTGTGGGAAACACCATCGGTGCATTGTTGGTGGGTTAAACCGACTTTATGTACCGAGTGCGGTTAACGCTCGCCAAAACGCTCCCTTTGACCCGTGACTATAGAGCAGCGTCATGTGACGTCATATTGGCTACGAGATGGCATTTGGAGGGCATAGCTACAAGGTGCACTAGATTAAAATGTAAGGAAAAAAACGGCACTTCTAGTCAAGACAGTGCTTTGAGAGAGGATTTCTTAGGCTTAAAAGAACGTTGTTTTGTCCAACAACAAAAATCATGCGTTATAGGCTTAAGAAATTCAGTCTAATAGCATTGGCTTCAGTAAGACGACCTTCCCTTTTCCCACCAGTGCACCTTCCAGCTAACCCAGTTATACTGGCTCCACCATAGAGTTACACACAATAATACTACGTCGTGTCACTGCCCTATATGTAAATACATTACAGCTTAATAAAAAGCATCTTTTTGGATTATTCGATTTGATCGCATCCAACTTTTCTCTCGTCATTTTTTTTTTTTTTTTTTGCTGACTTATAATTTTCGGGACCATGCAGAATCTGTGGATGGTGGCTGATATTCTGCGATGGCGGTAAGACAAGATGATTATCTGAATACTGTTGATTTTCCGCATGCTTTGCTAGCAGAAGCGCTTCGAAAAGTTATCCCTGACTCATTCAACCTGTGCAGAAATGAAATAAACACTACGAAGGTTTGTAGAATTTTAGCTTCTTCCGTTCACTTTATTAACATTTACATATTGTAAGAACCCTGTGTAACGATCGTGCACGGTGGATACTAAACGTAAGTTGTTGATACCAGACGTAATTAAGCCGCTGCTTGTCGTTTAATAGCGCTGGGGAATGGCAGCCAAGAGTAAGGGCACGTTTACGCAACCACTCGCTTTTGCATTCTCGCAGCTAGAAGCTAGAAATCACCTCAAATTCCAACATGGCGGCGGTTTTATGTCTGCCGCCTCGCAACGAAAACAGTAAATAACGTGCGTTCAGAAGCGTTTGGGAAAATTGTTTCGTCATGAGGAATTCTTTATATTATTGGCACGGATTATAAGACTGCAAGTATTTACTCAAACGATGTCGGATTTAGCTAATCCATTTAGCGTTGTTACCATGGCAATGTCACCTTTGCCTTCACGACTGAGTTCTAGCTGCAAGAATGCAAAGGCGAGTTGTTGCGTAAACGCGCCATTACCCGTCCCTGCCAGGTCAAATTAGGAGATTAGATTAATTTGATCAAAAACTGGCAGTGGTTCCCCTTTTTCCATCATTCAGCATTAAAACGGGTTATGATGTTGAGTGGAGCTAAGTATAAGCCATGGTTTTGTGATATGAGAAGTGAGCCACGCGGGTTGAATCTTCAACCATGGTTCAAACTTCGTGTAACGAACGGAAAGTGATTTGAATCGAACACAGAATAAACTTCAAATATAGATCAGTGATAATAACGTCATATTATTGTATAGAGCAGCGTCAAGTGACGTCATATAGCTACAAGAGAGATACCTGCAAGGGGGACTAGATTGAAATGGTGGCACTTCTAGTCAAGCCAGTGCTTTGAGAGTAGATTTCGTAGGCTTAAAAAACCGTTGTTTTCTCCAATCCTTTCCGCTGCTTAGGTTGTAATTGGAAAATAAATATTCCACTTGCTTAAAAATGTCAGCAACTGCCAACAAATCGACAAAATTCGCGCGTTTTAGGCCTAAGAAATCCAGTCTAATAGCATTGGCTTCAGTAAGACGCTCTTCTTTCCCCCCACCAGTGCACCTTGCAGCTAACCCAGTAACTGGCTCCACCATAGAGTTATATACAATAACACTACGTCGTGTCACTGCCCTATACAACTCTTTGCTGGAGCCAGTAACTGGACTAGCTGCATGGGGCACTGGAGGGGAAAAAGAATGGCATCTTACTGAAGCCAATGCTGTTAGAACGGATTTCTTAGGCCTACAAACGCGTGATTTTTTCGATTTGTTAGCAGATGCTGCAATTTTTAGCAATGGTATCTTTTATTTTCCGATTACAACCTCGGAGCATAACGGATTGGAGAAAATGTTTTTTTTTAGGCCTAAGAAATTTGCTCTCAGTGCACTGGCTGGACTAGAAGTCTTCTTCTTTCTCCCCCGAAAACGATTATCGTGGAGCATCCTCAAACCGGTCTAATATGGTTCAAATTTAGCCTGTTCACATATACAAGTGTTATTTTGCTTCAGAAGATAGCAGGCTGTCAGAAATAATAATAAAAAAAATTCCTTGATCTCCGCTACTATACTGTATTCAAAATAATTTTAGGTCACCTCGCTGTGGAACAAGATAGCGTAACTTGTCCCCTAGAGGTTTAGACTTATTGATTTCATCTGTAAGGAAGAAAGTACAATAACAGTTTCAGAATGCTTTTAATACGTGTTGTGGTCCGTAAAATACAGGTCCGTAATGAACATGTAGTTTTATTTGATATTTATTTAATTCCTCGGTTTGCAAGTGGGTACGATTGCTTCTCCGCTGATGAAGATTTGAGTTTCCAGAACGCATTCTTCGTTAGCTTTACACTTATGATTCTGAAACACAAACATGTAAATGTTAACGAACGAAATTACTGGCTTCATTTTTCTATTGGAGTCATCAAGACTAAGGACACGTTTACGCAACGACTAGTCTTCGCATTCTCGCAGCAAGCTAGAAATCATCTGAAATTCCAACACGGCGGCAGTTTTAGCTATGTCGACTCGCAACGAAAACAGTCAATAAAGCGAGTTCAAAAGCGACTGAGAAAATTTCGTCAGGAGGAATTCTTTATCTTGTTGTCACAGATTATAAGACTTAAAGCGTTCACTCAAACGACGTCGGAGTTAGCTAATCCAGGTAGCGTTGTTACCAAGGCAAAGACAACCCTTGCCATTGCGATAAATTCTAGCTGTGAGAATACAAAGGCCAGTCGTTGTGTAAATGCGCCCTTAGATCTGATAGCGAATTCAGTTTGTGTGCCCCAAAATCACCAAAGCAGGAAGCTAGACACCTATGACTGTGTTGTGAAAAAAAAAAAACAACCGAAAGTTTTTCGTTGGTTTTTAATGATCATCTATAGGACACTACGTACTTCGGGGTATTCTACAACGCTCTCTTGTAAGCAAACGTCCTATGATGCTTGAAAAACTTCAGGAAGCAGAGTTCCAAGATGGCAGCAGCGCAGTAAGCAGCAGAGGAATGGAAGCAATAGTTTTGAGCTAGCATACAACCGTTCTATGACCAGGTTTGAAAGAGTTAGGCGTGAGTTTGTTGTCTAAATGAAAAACAGTTCTTCTGAAAGTCTCCAATAAGAGGAAAGAAATATATGTATTTGATTCCCCCTCCGCCCCCCCCCCCCCCCCAAAAAAAAATTAGATCATCAGGTAGGTTGTAAATTTTGAAAAATCGGGTCCAAGATAAAAAAAATGGCTTGCCTCTTGGGTGGTTTGGGGACGAGGACGAGAAAAGAGTACACTGTAATCCAGTAGAATGCCAGACCTTTGCAAGTTTTAGTAGAAGGGGCACGCTGAGATTTTTTTTGTGGCCCTTTTATTTTCTTTAGGTTGTCACTCTTTTTTTTATCCTTTTCAGCCCCTTTCCTGGCCCTTTCGGTTTTATTTTTTTCCGTTTTAAGGCCTCTATCCCCTTTGTTGTAGCACCAGTGCCGCCATTTATCAGTACAAAAGAGAAGCTAGAAAGGGCCTTTTTTTCTTTTCAAAAAGGGCAAAAAGCACACTCCCTCTCCTCCCCCCTCCTCCCCTGGCATGCCACTGTTGTAACCTATTCACTGCACTGTTCCAAGCTCTTTCAGCCCGTCTCCATCATGATCAGATACCGAGCAGCATCTACACCAAGCTATGCAAGATGACGAAAGTATAATTGCCATGGTGACGTATAGTTGTTGTGAATCTGTGACATAATTTCAGTAAATGTGGGTAGCTCCTAACTAACAACTGCTGATATAACAATTTTCCAGGCAGCTTTTGAATTCTTAGTTATAACTTTAGTGTTTCGAAAAGGCAACTCCAAAAACCGAATCCATGTTGGAATTTTTACTAGAGAATTACTAGGGAAATACGGTTAAAACAAAACGGTTAAAATTGGTGTCTTATCTCTAGAGCTCGGTTCACGTTGGACTTGAATTTTCTTTTATGTAACCGATTCCTGTCACTTCATGAGACACGCTAGGGAAAATGAAGTGAATTAGCTATTAGTGGATTATTTGGCATCTCCACTACTTCTTATTTGCTTTTACTGCCTTTGCGTTTAAAGTGTTGCAAATTTCAGTTATACAGTGCTAAAGGAGCTATCCTACACGTTAATTAAATCCACAATTTTTAAATCCGCTGTGATTTATCCTCAGTGGGTGTTATCTGCAGAGCACCTCGTTGGTATATCATCCGCCATGGTGGATAACAGTTGCAAAACTCTCCAAAAAATTGTGGTACGTGGAGTATGAAGCCTCGTGGAGAGCGCAAATTCAAATGAACAGAAAAATAAATAAATAGAATGCCATTTCCAACCAATTATAAATTACTACAATTAAGCTGTACAATCCAAAGTTGTCTTTTTGTTGCATTAACTGCAAGATGTATTACTGCAGTTTTGTCTGAGAAGGATATTTCACGATGGAAATTGTGCATATTTGTGAGACATAATTTGAAATGACTTCTATGTTAGTAGTTTTCCTGAAAAAAAAAAAAAACACTGGTGGCTGGGAAGTACTGTGTTGAGGCAATAGGTAGAAAGGGGACAAACACGGTACAAAACAGTACTTGAGGCAGAAAGGGTACCAAGGGGTACATAGGTACGATTGGGTACAAAATGTTACGTGGGGGTACAAAAGGGTACCAGATGGTACCAGATGGTACATAGGTATGGTAGGGTACAAAATGTTCTGGGGAGTACGAAAGGGTACGAGATGGTAGTACGGTAGGGTATAAAAGGTCACGTTGGGTACGAAAGGGTACACAAGAGAACGAATGGGTATATAATGGTAAAAAGGGTGCAAAATTGTATGAGGGAACAAAAGGGTAGACAGGGTACGGAAGGGTACGAAAAGCGTACCAAAGGATACATAAACTCACAAGGGTATTAAAAGGTATGAAGCGTACAAAATGTTACGAACGGCACAAAAGGTTATAAAAGAGCACAAAAGGTCACAATCATAAGGGTACATAAGGGAAAACTTATGGAAATACGGTTAAAACAAAACTTCATTCAGCGACGAATGTGGGAACCATGGCTCCACAACTATTCAGATTTATATGGGCTACACAATAATTTTTTCCGCAATAACACCGAGGTTAAAGAAAGTTAAAGGAACATAAATCCCTGTTGGCTTTCCTCCATGACTCAGTTTTGCGACATTAGTTCAAACGTGTGTAAATGTTGCCAACACATTCATTTTTTCGTTGTTTTTTCTTGCGTGCGAGGTGATTTGGCGACATTAACTCTAACCTGTGTAAATGTTGCCAACTGCAATTTCATCGGGTGGCACGATCTACCAGAAGGATTTATGTCCTTTTAAGCACTGCAATAAATGTCTGAATTATAAAAGTAAATTCATGAGTTGCTTACCATTCTTTAACATCGGTATTATTGCAGAAAGTTATTGTGTAGCCCATATAAATCTGAGCACAACGCCACGAACTTTTCGTATGTAACTTGCACGGTTCCTGATATAATGCTTTTTGAATGTCATTCCAGTCAATATTGCTAGTCGCGTTTTAGCGAGTAGAGCTAAAATTCAAAAGAAACATACAGCTATTTGTCATTCGCCAACTGGTGAGTGGCGATGGACTTTGGCAAGGGTTGCGAATCAATTTTAGGTTGTTTTTTTTTTAAACGGCGATGCTGTTGTAATTTGAAACGTAAGCATTACGATAACATTTTAATCCCGAAATTTGTTCTAGTAGGCTAAATCGTATTTTTCGCCAGTACGATGGCATTTCGTTACCTACCTCACTGACCAGAAACACAAGCAATACAGTATCAGATCTGATCAGTTTACTGTATTGGGACAGACATACTTTTCGTTACCAATGAATTTCATTTGTCTAAACTTACCAGGCAAGCATCTGAAAAGAAATAAAGAAGAAAATCAAGAACAATTAAGCAATTAAGTCAGAACTCGTCAACAGATAAAAAAAAAAAATACAATAACCATCAAACAAAAGAAAGAGGGAAATAAAGAACGAAACCAAACAACAGGCAATAAACAGTGTAAATCACAATTTATACTTAATGTTAATCAAAGAAACGCTCTTCTTCACAATAAATGGTATTTTTTTTGTCTTCAGTAGTATTTGCTGACAATATTTTAATTCCATAGCAATAACTCGAAAAAAAAAAGATCAATACAATAAATATATAAATGTACCCATTTTCACCAAAAAGAAGTATATTTGATGAGAGCCTGAATGATTTTCAACTACCAAACCGGTTTGCTAAGCTACACCAGACATATTTTGGATGGTAGGTGGCTTTGGAGTAATAAAAAAGTTAGCTGGCAAATGAATGTTGACACGGGAATGATTTATTTTTCTGTGTTCTGAATTTGTTATTGGATGGAGTTTTGAAGAATAGAGTTTAATTACTGGATATTTTGGAATATGGAAAACATCCATAGCGCGTGGCAAAGACATCATCAGAAAGTGAATCTGGAAATCATTACTTCACAATGCTCCAGTGTGATTTGAAACTGTTTCCTTACAAGACCCAAATTGTTGAAGCTCAAAATCCAGGCGATATGGATTTTCGCCACCAGTTGACACAAGTCGTGCTTGAAATACTTGAAGAAGACCTAGCATTACGAAAAAGAAATAATGTTTACAGATGAAGCACATTTCCATTAATGTCATCGCTTTCAAATCTCAATAATTCTTTGAAT
Organism: Lithobius niger; assembly: GCA_023313725.1. Classification (NCBI taxonomy): domain Eukaryota; kingdom Metazoa; phylum Arthropoda; class Chilopoda; order Lithobiomorpha; family Lithobiidae; genus Lithobius; species Lithobius niger. The sequence continues at coordinate 28,472 of JAHWFP010034567.1, read as the reverse complement.
TGTTCAGTGAGAGGGTGCCAGGTTGACATTGTACGATTTAAACTTGGTGTAGAATATTTTCCGTATGGCTGTCACAGACATTTTCTCATGAAACAATCTCACGATCGCTATGCGTTCATGCACTGTATATAGTTCCGCCATTTTGTCTGTTGTGATAATGCCAAAGCTGCGGTCTGAAAAAGCTGTGGTCCTATTAAATCCCAACCTTTGTTCTTCAAAATGTGATAAAGCGGATGCTAAATTTACTTACAGTACTTAAACGAAGGCGTTTTAAAAGTGGGCACGATAAAATGGACACCTTGTATTTATTCTTGTTATTCGTTGTATAGGCTTGCCGCATTCCCATTGTGGGAAATTGGCAACTTGATGTAACAATGAATAAAATTAAATATTATTCGAGTTGAGATTCTTACTGCAGCAAGAACAAGCAGTGCATCCTTCTGTGTCTGTGTATGGAATGCAGCCAGCTGGACAGGTTACAGTCTCACATTTCTTTCGGCCTGAAAAGAGAAATCAAACTTGAAAAGAACGTTAAAAGGGCATTCCTCCCACTGCCATTTTTCTCGATCCACCACATCAAGTACGACCCCAAAGGTCTATTTACTTACCGATAGTCAATCCCCTGCTAAAAATCTGTTTTAAAATGTGGCGCCTAGGAGATTTTCTGTTGAGTATTGGGAACTATATTTACTGCATCCTGTGATTATATGATCCTTTGTGCGCTTACAATGACCATTGTAAGGTCGCTAAGGAAGTGAACAATTATTCACAAGGCACAATGCTCGGTCCTAATTCACTCCTTACCGCATAACTAGGGACCTATGCACATAGCGTTTACATATTAGGCTATCAGCAGAATTTATCCTTCTGCTGCACCTCGTAGACAGGGATCCAACCTTCCAGTCAGATCCCACACACTAACTAGCTTGAGCCCTCGTCTCCAGGCTTCTTTTATACCCTGGAGAACAATGGGCTCTTGCCTGAGGCTACTGGCGAACAGGCTCGATCCGGTTCCAACTAGGTTGCAGGGGACCCGTGTCTCCACCTGGTGGCTGGCAGCTGTCCAATTCCTGAGTCTTCAGTAATTGGAAGGCTGGTAAGCCGCCATGATTGAGGCAAGTCGAACTACGGAGTGTTTGCTCCGTGAGTTGCGTGCTGCCGATCATGTGAGCCGGTTACACCATCTGTGTGTGTGTATGTACTAATTTTTAATCGTTTGCTAATAATTACTATGAAATTAAAAATCTAAAAGACTACTGCGGTAAACATTGAAATTATTTATGTTTATAGATTGCCGAAGAAAAATTATAAGATACTAGCCTAAAAAATTATAAAGTGTGATGCTAAAATAGGAAAATCATTCCGGTTTGTGACGACACAATCTTTAACTTGCTGCTCTTTCGTATACTGTCTCAGTTGACCTTGTATTCCTACGCAACTTCCCGTGAAACGGTGCGATAGTAATATGGTTGTATGAAGATTAGCACGTGGCTGTTAAGGCAGGCCAGATGTGCCTTTAATACCTTACATCAGTGTAGATATAAAATGGATTTAGCCATACATCCTTATAAAATGTTTCATATTTTCCGATTCCTGCAGTTATTGTTGTAAAATTCAAAACTGTAAGTTTATCATTATTTTTTTCCCCAAAAGTTTCAGTATTGTTGGCACTACAACTGTTCAAACTGTCGTGAACCATAAACCATGTTGGTGTTTCCATACTGCTCTGGGATAGAACTTCGACATGGCGTTACTTGTTAAAATGTCCGACAAAGCATTCGCAACTAAAAACCACTGTGGTTATACGCAAAAATGAAATACCATCCTGCTGCGAATAACTATACTGCCACTGACGATTGACCCAGGGCTCTACTATAACCATTGGATCGTACTTTGTATGTAATAATCAAATAAAAATACAAAAACATAAAAAAAAAGTTAAACTAACAAAGCAAGCTAAAAATAAAAGCGGTCAAATCAAATTAAAAAAATTATAAAAATCAGGGCAAATTGGTGCGGGGGGGGGGGAAGATGAGGCTTAATGGCGCGTCGACAGCTTGGTCATTAGCGCCAACCTCAGTCACAGTGCAGTGGTCCGGGTTGCCACTGCACCACACATTACAGAGATATTATTCAAACCCCTAATCTAAATCTTGTCATACATCTGTACCTCCTGCAAAAATTGAAAAACACCGGACAGGAGGACAGACTTATCGCCCAATTGACGCACAATGTCAATTGGTGCGGGAAAACCCATTTACTCAATAATCTATTTTGCCCTGTTAAAATACTGCCCTGTTAAAATCAAGGACTTGAAATTGTGTACTTGTTTAGTATGTGAAATCTGAGCCACAAGCACAAGCGGCAACAGTAAAAATAATATTTCGGTACCAAATTTACAAAGGGCGATACCATTACCAGAGAAACACCGGTACCGTAACGTAAGGTGTTATTTTTATTTTTATTATTTGTATTATTTTTATTTAATGCTATTATTCTTTAATGCTGGTATCGCCCTTTGTACATTTGGTACTGAAACATTAGTTTTCACTGTTAAAAAATATGTGATGCCACAATTTGTTTGACCATTCGTCTCCCTGCATGAAACTGTCACTCTCCACGCATCCACCACCCCCCCCCCCCC
>JAHWFP010034567.1:0-25728 GCA_023313725.1 Lithobius niger | reverse complement strand
CCCCCCCCCCCCCCCTCTCCCATGCGTGGCATACATTTTTGGACGGCTTCTTTGTAGCTGTCACGATTGGAAACATCATGAATGCTAATTTTCCAAGCACTAAAACCCTCTTTTCTCCGCCCCCCACCCATCCCGAAACTTGACATGACCCTTGATGCCAAAGTTTATACAGCAATTAACTCGTTCAATAAGTCGTTTTTGAGATTCACCACCAGAGTCCTAACGGATTCCGTGACTCTCATGCGTGTTTGAAAGAGGAGTGGTAGCAAGATTAAAAAATCGATTTGAAGCTTTTGGCACGTTTGGTTGCAAATTAACATGCTTTGTCGAGGTTGAGAGAATGCTTCGTTGAGGTTGTGATCATGCACGTAGTAATGCTAACGAATGAGCGAGTTGATCCCGGTCGAGGTTTATTTATCCTTAGCTAGGATGGTCTAGTGTAAACATGAGATATTTTTACTTGGTTGCTAGGAGGAGGGGATGGCTGGAATTGTGTAGAACAAGCCGAAACATTGGTAATTAAGGCACCAACACGAACTTAACAGAGGGGACGGCGTTATCCTCGATGAATTTATGATAAATTGAAACATATTGAAATGAATTACGACAAAGAGTGTGAATTAAGATGAACCAGGAGTGGCATAACGGAAAGTTCGTAGGGTTCGACGGAGTGCCCATGGTAATATTAACGCATGTTGCGTCTCTCATTCTGGGTTGCGACCAATTCTGGAACGAATGGTCGTAACTATTTTTTGGGATATCTGACGGGATGGCTGAGAGTGTGTTAGGTCGAAATATTGGTAATTATAGGGCTTCAACAAGATAACAGAGGGGGTCAGCGCTATCTTCGATGAATTAAGATAAACTGAAACAAATTGAAGTGAATTAAGGCAAAGAGTGTAAATTAAGATGAACCAGGAGTGACATAAAGGACAGTTCGTAGGGCTTGACGAGTGTCCATGGCAATATTAACGCATGTTCCGTCTCTCGTTCTGGGTCGCGACCAATTCTGGAATGACTGGTCATAACTATTTTTGGGGATATCTAACCTTAAAAATCTATATATATAATTGCGTACCTCTAAGGGAGCAGGCAACGGATCTGGTCGAACCCCTCGAAAGGGGACCTTGCCAAAGTCTCCACCACGACTGCTGACCAGTGTAGCATGAGAGCCTCAGCGGCTATGGGAATTATTTTGGCCAATTCTGGACAATCCTTCGGTCCCTACGATGATCGGAGGTTTCCCAGGTCGAATCCCCGGGTTGGCACCTCCCTTTACCTTCTCTAAATGTTTGGCAATGTTCAAAATTGAGCCGGTTCAGCCACACGAGCATTAAATTGCTTCGGCTGACTTAAGGCTCAAAAGAAATTAATTAAAAAAAATTACGAGTAAAACCAAATAGTAGGTAATAAAGCCACAAAAGGTTACTAAAGTGCAACAGATAAAAATACCTACACTTCGCATTGCACGGAGTGTAGGTAGGCGCGGCTTTCACTTAGGAGAGAGGCGGGATGTCAGAGTTCCGAACTGACCTCTCCCTCCTCGCTTCAGCCTAGTGACAAGAACGACGGAGAGGTGGCAGCACGAACACAACACTATTTGCGATGCTATGCAGCGCGTATTTCAAATTGGACATTGGCCGTTCGACCGTTTCCTTGTTGTTGGTCTTGAGACACCGCTTGATGAAGGCAGTAGGTTTGTAGTTGTAGTTTACATTGTAAAACTTCACTACGAGGCATACCCATACTGAACATTAGCAGCAAATGAACTTGTTTGCTTTTGTCATTTGGCTAAAACGAATAACTATTGATGTCTCGAAGCCAAAGTACCGGCCATTATTTTTGGCCGGTGGGAGGGGGGGGCTCCCCCGTAGGTTTCGGTGAAAAATTTTCATTTCCCCCCCCCCCCCCCCACTCAAGGTCCAAAATTAACACTGTATGCACTCTAAGTAGCTCTCCACGCCAGGGCATTTTTTAAGGAATATAAAGTGGTGCTCCAAAGAGTAAAAAGGGCATGATTCTGTGGCCAAAGGGCAGACAGAAATGCAGAGTGGGGAGGGAGTTGAAATACAGTTTTCCGCTCAAGTTTCCCAGAAAGTGTACATTTAAAATTTGTCTATTACTTTAGGAGGCTTTAATTCAGATGAGTATACGACGCAGTGACCTCATGGGAATGAGCATAACTGGACACGTAATTTGAACACATACGCCATTGCAATCCTAATGTTTTCAGTGCTAAAGCTTTCAGTATATTAGGTTGGATGCGTTCAGATTTTGAACAACCAGTGACATTCGACTTGCACATATTCGTTTCGTCGTAATTTTAATCTTTATTCTTTTTAATTTTATACCATAAACGAAGAACGAGTCTGAACTTTGAGGAAAGGAGTTGTCACGGCTGGTGCTGCACTGCTCCAAGACGTTGACTGGTGCTCTAATCGAGAAGGCTGGTGCTCCATTTGGAGCAGCAGTTACTATGTTAAAAAATGCCCTGCTCCACACCGACAATTACCTTTAGTGTCATAAAGAAAGTGTCTCACTTTTAACGAAAAGCCATGTTGGATTAAAAATGTTGTATAAAATGTTTCTTACACCCATATCTTGTGGAGATTCATACAATTATGATGAACACACTGTTTGCTTGTATGCCCACCTCTGAAACATAGTCGGCACCTGAAAGACCGAAGAAGCAAGAAACCTGGTGCCAAGACTTTTCCACAAAGTTTTTTTTTTGTAAAAACTATACTTGCAGAAATGGTACCAATAGCTTCAAAACCTTGTAACAATCTCCAGAAGCTGAAACATTTTTAGAAATTTTGATTGCTGAAGTGCCATTTTTGACGTCCAAAAATAACTTTTTCTTCCAGTTCGTCAGTGTGGTTTTGACACCCTCCTCTTGACGGGACTTGAAAAATGTATGACCCCTCGAGAGGGTCCAAAAATTTCATGACCCCCCCCCCCAGCGATAAATAATGACTGGTCCCTAACAACAATGCGCTTGTCAGCATTCCGAATCTTCAAGAATGTGACAGATTAATAAAAGTGTGGTAAAGTACATACATTGAAAGTATATATCTATCTACATATAATACGCTTAGGTTGGGCAAGCAAATTCATCACTATTATGCACTACAATGAAAGAGGGTGTATAATGAAAGAGGGCGAGCGACCGACAATGTCAAACAAACAGATGTGGCCTATAACAATCGATATATTGCATTAATAAAGCCAGCTCTTAAGAACCGACTTGGAAGAGTTTCAAAGTTGGTTGAGTAACATTTAAAATTATGTTATGTTAAAATTATACCGTTGTTGGGTTTGTTGGGCTTGGTATCAGAACAGAGAAACGTCCTCCATTGAAAATAAACATTTACTTCCATTACACAAATCAACAGGGGTTCAAAGAGGGAACAGAGATGGGGATATTCAGACCACACAATAGGGGAAACCGGGGCCCACTACAGTGTTACGCTCAGGTATGCTGGGAACCAGCTAGCCGGCGTATGTTATGCCAGGGGTACAGCTAGTTTATATATTAAAGTAAAAGGAGAAACTTACACAAAGCAATTGGCTCGCAGTTTCTGACGTCGCTGCATTCCATGTAACATTCTTGGTCAGTGTTGCAACCTCGAAATCCCTACATATAAAACATAATAAATAATTCACATATTATCAAGGAATTTTGGGCTGGAGGAACCACATTGATAAATATGATGGGGAGACAATTACTAATTATGGCGTTCACACGGAGAGGTCAGCAGGGACTTTATTCTGACTTTCTGATCATTCTGTGTCCCTAGGGAATAAATTCGTCCCATATGCCACCTAATTTGGCTTTCTGAGGTATCTACGAATTCCTTCGAATACACTCATTAAATGTAAATACATAATAAATACTCAGGCACACAGACTCGGGATGGCCCCATCTGTCCGTCTGCCAATAGCAGGTGGGCCTCTTACTAAACGCAGAAAGTGGGCCCTTCCCTGGTTAATTGCGTGCATCAGGGAATGGACTGGGAATATAACGTCTTTTTCATCTGCTAAGGTCATTTCGACAGTTTTGCTAGGAAATACCTAGGATCATTTACAGACTAAAATCGACAAGAGCACGAATGTATTTTCGGTTCAGGGCCCGTGTGTGTAGATCCAGATAGATTAGTAATAAACCAAAGTGAAGATATGTCCACTTTTCGTCAACCGATTTTGTCATTTTGACGTTTGTCATTTTGAAGGTTTTTTCACTGGCTTTCCAATGGTCCAAACCCCAAGCAGCTGTCTCTTATTGTTTGGAATTTTTAAATTTTTAAATTTCTCTAGGGGATTTGACCCCGCTACCCTGGCAGCGTTTCCCCCTATTGAGTGTTATCATTACTTTCAAAGGCCGACCCTTTTTGGCCAAACAGCCAAACAGCAACGAAAGCGGAGTCCGCGTGAAATTTGGCCTGTGGATGTATGTTCCATTGACCCAGAATCAAAGAGTGCTATGTAATTGAAAATTTGTATATGCTGTATTCAACATTGTATTAAACATTCTATTACATTGTACTAAACATTGTAGGCTTGCAATGGCCAACATAATGAACAAAACCGGACAGTTTATCGGGATTATAGGAAAGGTGACAAACGTACCTGACAGATGTCGCTTCTTCCTGTAAATTAATAGAGAGAATGTGTATTAGTTGTAAGCAGTATAACTGGGCTTAGTGGAAAGAAGCTCACTGAAATCGGCCCAACAAAATAGTTAATTGGGACAGATAGAATAACAAATTAGCGTACTCTGTAAATTACTTATACAAGTAAAGAAAACACAACAGCACACCAGCGAAAATTATGCAACACGGAAAATTGCTAAGATTTGGTAAGCCTTACTACAGACTTTTTTCATTGTGGTGACGTAACCGGAATCAAGAACCAACGTACTCTGGATCAGAAATTAGATGCTCCAACTTTAGATGGTTCAGACAAAATAAGCAATTGAGATGTGATCCGGAGTTCGCTGGTTCGAGTCCCATCACGTCTTCCCCAGTGAAATGTAATCTGCATAATAAGATCGCTAAACTCACGACTGCTACTTTTAAGAGAGACTCAAACAATCTTTATACTTGCGGTGCACGAGGCTCACCGTTGCTACCTTGGAGCCTAGTGGTTTACTAGAGCCTAGTGGTCTACATTCAAGCGCTCTGTCTATGACTGTAAGTATGAAAAAAAAAACATCTACAAGAGTACCAATTCACGGCATGTTAGGCACCAGGCTACCACTCAGGATCATTGAGAACCAGCAAAAAACCAACCCAGTCCTGACCCATCCGTATCACTGCTGGGCGAATCGACCGCTGACCTTACAAAACCCAAGCACCCCCCGAAGGGAGCCCCTGGGGCCATGAGGGGGAACACCAAGTGCCAAATGTAGGCTTTTTTGGAACCTAGGGGTGGTACCTTGCAAAAAGGTCAAAGGTCAAAGAGTTTCAGCGATCGTTAACCGCACCCGGTCATCTGCCCGACCAGCCCTAAGGCCCTATGTCTGCAGCACCCGGAATGGTACCGTGCAAAGTGGTCGTCAACAATAAGACCTATGCCTCCCACGTGAGGTAATCAAAGGGTGCCGTATAGGGTGGCTTTGATGTTCTGTAAGACGACCAGGCGTTTTTGGAATGAGGGTAGTAGTGTCTAGTTGGAGCCTGGTTTCCTATGGTCAATAAGGTTATTCGGCGCCATTGTAGTAAGTAGCTTAAGGAGAGTAGAGCGCTTGGAGTGTGCAGAGCCTTTCGGCTCTAGTAGTGAGTAAATAAAATAATATAAATAAAACACTTCGAGTAGTCTTTGTCATTAAGTAAGTGTAGAGCGTATGGAACTGAGTCCTGTAGGCTATCGTACAGTAGAACGTTAAATAAAAAAAAGACAAAAAAACAAAAAAAACACTATGAGCCATTGTCGACGAATTACTTTTTGCCTCTCCCAGAAAAATAAAATAAAATGGCAAAGCCGCAGGGTTAAAGGGTTCAACTTTATTCTACAAAAGCGTATTTATTTATATCCGATAGAAATATTCTAATGTCAGCGCCTGGAGACCAGGTTTGGAAAAGGGGTCTGGGCTGAGTCGGACTTTGGATTGCTGGTTGAGTGAGTGACCAAAGCGAACGAAAATCAGCGTTTCGTTGGCCAGTATGCACAAAAATCTGATTGGTCGGGTTCCATTTTTTGGTGGACGTCTTTTTCGGTGTTCGTGGGTTTGCATTTAACACCATTCGTGCGAAGCACGGGTTTCCTCTAGTTTCATAATAAAGCCTTACCAAATTTTAGCTGGTTTTAGTGTTTGATTTTCACTGTTGTGCCACTGTGTTTACGTTACTCTCAAATAAAATGACCTATGTGTATGCAGCGACTTACAGTGTACTGATACACACGTGCTCATGCATTTTGGCTATAATTCTCCCTACACCCTTATTCTTGATAACAAGAATAACAAGTTCACCATGAATGGTTTGAATTTTGGACAAAAACGGGATGCATTATGAAATTTTTAGCCTTGACACGTTCCCTCCCCCCTCAACTACAGTATTTTGTCTTCAATGCGCCCCTGGCACCTGTACATTACAAGCTTCAAAATAAACATTTGCGTAAAGCAGTTTATACAGTTTGAAGAAAGAATTATAAATTTACCTTTTTGGTACAACTTTGTATCACTAGACGACATTGTCAACAACTGTCTTGAAGCTAATTAATTGTTATGCTTATATTTTAAATTATTTATTTATTTTTATTAAAGGATAAATAAACACTCGATCCCCAAAACAAAAACTTAGCTCCTGAAAAAATGCATTTTACTTAAATGTGGGTGCTCACCAATGGGTAACCTAAGAATCTGCTGTGGCTCCCTCTGTTGTCCGTTACATCGTTAATCTTTTACAGATTTTTCTCAGGTGCCAGAGAATGCATCGGATTTTCATAAAATAATAAGTTATATAATCATAGTTCGTCTTTATTTCTTTCAGAACATTTGTTGGTGCATAACCTTCTCTCAGTACAAGCTTTACCGATATCAGAGACGTTAGCGGCACCACAGTAGATTCTACAGGTCTCTGGTAAAGACCAACCTTCAGACCATTAGATCCACAGAAACCTTTCAACGTTTTCCTTATTACATTCAGCCTGTAAACAAATAGTCGAAAACATCTAGAAGAATATTACCTGAATTGCACAAGCATTTTTGGCATCGGTTTTCATCAAATACTCGTAGACAGGACGGCCCACACTGTTCATTTCGACAGGAAGTTTTGCCTGCAAAGAAATCGTGCATTTATTATGAAAAAAAATTCTATTAACGTGGAGCGGTTTATTTTGTTGAGGTTGCAAATGAAATAATTTTTCTTTAAGTGTGTTAATAATGGTTAAAGCAACTGGACTTTCTGAATGTGAGAAACAAAGGAGAAATATCACTATTCTTGGATCAATATTCTGTTTCTTTAATCACTTCATTTTGTATCAAATAGCTGTTTATTTGTGGGAACAACAACTGGTATATGCTGCGTAGGTATTGCAAATGCTAGACACTGAGTGCATCGTGTTTACGATGTATAAGCAAGTTCTTCTATTTTATTCGGTTAAGAAAAATTAGTAGTCGCAGTGGACCGTTTTCAAGTCGGGACTTCAGACATCTGATTAGAAATCGAAATTTAAGCGAAACCTTTATTGCCATGTCATGCATGCGAGTCCTAAACGAAAGATTCCAAAATCAATACTAAATTTCCGTTTAGAAAGGAAGACATCTCTTAAAAAAATAAGTTTCTCATTGACAACCCATTTTTGTCTTCTTTAGAAAACTCAAAGCATGCCATCCAATGCCTGGAGTATCCTCCATGCCTACCCGATAGACAACTGGTTTACCTTCTGAAAAAAAAAATACTATAAAACGTTCTTTGCACTTAGTTTAATAATGTAGCCTGTTCCGTTAAACACAAAGTAAAAGAAATTACTTTGAGACCTTAAAAAAACAAAAACAGAATCAGTTAATGACAGTTCAGCTCGTACTGTCCATGGCAGATGTCACTAGCTTTTATTAACCCTAACTAAATACAGATGCAAACCTATTTACGTTGTCTTTTGGACTTATATGTCAGACTGCCAGAGCGGGGAATCGAACCCAGGACCTTTGAAACCAAAGGCAAAGGTCCTACCGCGGTATAGCATTTAACACGTGCATATATACATTGGCCGTGTCAGTCTGAATCAGCGGTAGGACCTTGGCCTTTGGTTTCAAAGGTCCTGGGTTCGATTCCCCGCTCAGGCAGTCTGACATATAAGTCCAAAAGGCAACGTAAATAGGTTTGCATTTGTATTTAGTTATTTCTTGTGAGCATTTGGCTTTCCCGTCTTTATTTTTATTAACCCTTTAATGCTCATGTCAAACTGGATGCTTTTTTTGTAAGTCCCATTGGGCCGGTCACGGGATTCGAACCGGCTTTAGCTTGGCTTGGAGACGAGGACGCTGACTACTGGGCTGTTGCTGCATGCTTTACTCGGGGTCCCCGGGGACCTCTCACAAAGCTCGCGTTGCGCGTTGGGACTTAGTTCTTTGCCGTTCAGTAGCCGTCCAATATACAGGGTGGGGCAGAAAGGACGGAACACCCTTGGAAATCAAAGATGTTTAATGTTAGGATAATGAAACTTTGCATGGTATGTAGGCGAACAGGGGGCCAACTAATCATGGATCGATCACTGACCTTGACACATATTTTCAAGGTCATCGTGATGCTAAATTTTTAACTATGCTTCGTAGAACTCCAGTTTAAATTAGAAACTTGTAGACATTGGCAAGGCATGGCCATTGCAAAAAACAGAACGAAATTCGGTACGCTAGTTTAGGAGGTACGAAAATTGCAAGCATCATTTTGTTGTGCTGACCGAGTGGTTTTCCTGCCAAACAGTGAGTGGAAAATTAAGTCCAGTGGTCCTCAAAGTACATGAAGCATGGTTGGAAACAAACAGCAACTGACACACTGATGACTGGACACTAGCTCAACACAACCTGCTACATTACACGTATAAACAGAATGGTGCTGCAAACTACAGCATCTTATGCAAGTTGGCATAGTTTAGTCACCGTGGTCGTCTAGAAATGAAACTAATGTTGTTCCTCCCTCAGGTTAACATTTCTGATTTTGTTTCAGAGCTGATCACGGTTAATGAATTATGCCAATTTGCGTATGCTGCCAACACCATACCTCCCAATACAATGTATGGTGTACGAAAGAGCCTGACAGAACAGTTTGGCAGGAAAACCACTCGGCCAGCACAACAGAATGATTTTTGTAATGCCCGTAACTCCTAAACTAACGTACCGAATTTCGTTCTGTTTTTTGCATTGGCCATGCCTTGACACTGTCTACAAGTTTATAAGTTACACTGGGGTTCTACGAAGCATAGTTGAAAAGTTAGCATCATGGTGACCTTGAAAATATGCGTCAAGGTCAGTGATCGATTCATGGTCTGTTGGCTCCCCGTTCGCCTACATACCATGCAAAGTTTCATTATCCTAACATTAACCATCTTTGATTGCCAAGGGTGTTCCGTCCTTTCTGCCCCACCCTGTATAGGCCATTGGGCAGTAAAGAGTTACACGCATACCCTAGTTACAACAGCGACAGCTTCTGCTACGAGTTTCAGTCAAGACCGAATGAGACAGGTGCTTGTTGCCCACCTGGCCCCTAATTACCCAAGCGAAATAACAGGTTATAAAAATAAATCTGAATCTGTTTTTAACCCTGTTTTGAAACATTCAGTGACGCCTATGTAAATGTTGAAGGGGTTATTTATTTGGGAATTATGGTGGAAAGCGGTTAGGTTAGGTTAGGAAGAGGTTAAATTCTGAATCCGACACCAGCATCGTATGACAATTACCTGAGCAAAAAACGGCTTCGCCGTTTAGAAAAAAAACCATTAGAGCTCGTATCTCCATACTCGCAGCCCTGAAGGTACACGAATAAAAACGGATTAGAGTTCACTCGAACGCAACGAACTATAATTTGAACTCCAGTACCAGGCAACAAAGACTGTTTTTGATCAATGGTTCCAGTGAAGTCTTTTGGCTATTGCGTGTTACCTTATTAATACGTTCCCCGAATATAGTTTTTCCAAACGGCCATAACATTTCGCATTAACAACAGTTTTTTCCCCGCATAGTTAAAAAATTAAGTTGCAGCAATACCAACACACCTATAAGCGCAGGTCAACTTAATTTTCTTCTTTTTACACTTTTCTCATGTTCGTAGCTGCCTTAGGTCCATTTTCTGCGGTATTCCACCCCTTTGGGACTAGCAGGCAGTGGTGACCCACCCCCCCTCCCCCCAAAAAATAGCAGTGCAATTTTTGCCCCCTACGATGAGGCAGTGTTAACACATGAGAACAAAAATGTCTAGAATTTTGGCTAAAATGGCTGAAGATTGCACTAAAATTACAAATTTCGTCTTCCTCATACAATTTAACTTCTTTTGTGATGCACAGTTAAAAATAAAAAAATAAATCGTCACTGATCTTTAGAGCGCGTTTACACAACGACCTGCCTTTGCATTCTCACAGCAAGAAGCTAGAAATCATCCATCTGAAATTCCAACATGACGGCGAATTTAGCTCTGCCGCTTCGCGACGAAAACAGTCAAAAATGTGAGTTCAGAAGTGACTCGGAAATTGTTTCGTCAGGAGGAATTCTTTGTCTTATTGTCACTGATTATAAGATTGTAAGCATATACTCAAACGACGTCGGATTTAGCTAATCCAGGTATCGTGGTTACCACGGCAACGACACCTTTCCATCGCGACTAAAATCTAGCTGCGAGAATGCAAAGACGATTAAATGCGCCCGTGTCGTACGGCGCCTGCACCCGCGTCTCCCAAGGGAGGCCCGCCTCACCAGTTGGGAAACGTGGACCTATACAATAGTTAATCGATTTTATATTTTTCTTCGTCTATGAGATTAGAATGGCAAGATGGAAATGCTAATTACATTCTGGGGTCAACTTATGCTGGCAGTGAAGACCGAATGCGTTGTTGCAACCTCCTTCTTTACTGATGCAGGTTTGTCCACTTCCACATGAGTGACCCTAAGAAACAAGAAAATGAAGAATGCATTTTGTAAATACTGCACAAATAAATTGTATTATGTAAATTGCTGTATAGCTATTAAAGTGACATTGATCTAGGACGGAAAACTAAAACTAGTAATAATTTACGTTTGTTTAATCTTGCAAAATGTGTGTACGGTGTTTTACACTTAAAATTAGTTTTATAATAATTTAAATTGCACGAATCAGCAGCTAATCTACAAACTATTCAGTGAATACCTTACAAGTATGGGAGGCCACAATGTAGGCCATGCCTTGCAAATACTGGAGGCTGTGATAACTGCCAAATTCAAATCCAAGCAACTGAGGGAACAAGCAAGGATGTGACCAGAGACCTACATTGAACTTTGGAGGGCCTGATGAAGACAGTTAAGGGTACTGTTGAAAATTAGCAAGACTGTGAGAGTGTCTTCTTTGTGAAATTGAGCGATCATGGGAGAAGTAAGCCATTTGACTATTCAGTGAATCTATTCTTCAACGTTAAATTCTCACAGAAAATTGGAAGGATACTCGATTAGTACGAAAATGAAGTTGCGATAATTCCTTCTGCCTGAACTAATAAATACGACGAGGCTTGGGTGAACGTTGAAAATGGCTTAACGACATTAATACAAAAAAAGGAAGAAAAAAGTTCAACCCATTAAAAAATGGATCGTGATGATACCGTGGTATCAGAACTGTGGTATAGTAAATCGGTTAATTGTGGGAAAACTGATAATATTAAGGGTAACTGGAGGCCCGGAGAAAATTTTAAACTAAGGCCCTCCCCCACTATGACGTATTGCCTCAGAAAAGATATACATAGTTGTGATTTTGAGGCCCCCACTCCAATACAATATCTCAGCAAAAATTATAGAGCAGCGTCATGTGACGTCATATTGGCTACAAGAGAGATAGCTGCAAGGGGCACTAGATTAAAATGGAGGGTTAAACAACGGCACTTCTAATCAAGGCAGTGCTTTAAGAGAGGATTTCATAGGCTTAAAAAAACGTTGTTTTCTCCAATCCCTTATGCTGCTAGGTTGTAATTGGAATATAAAGAGATTCCACTTGCTTAAAAATGTCAGCAACTGCCAACAAATCGACGAAAATCGTGCATTATAGGCCCAAGAAATCCACTGTTAACAGCATTGTCTTCAGTATAACGCCCTTCTTTATCCCCCCAGTGACCCTTGCAGCTATCCCAGTTATTGGCTCTAGCATACAGTTATATACAATAATACAACGTTGTGCCACTTTCCTATACCTAGTCTCGACCCTGAGATCGCCCTCCTTATAATGTTAGTAAAAACTATACATAGTCTCACTGCGTAAGCCCCCTCCAACACGTTATCTCTGCATAAATTGTGTATAGTCTCGTTGCTGATAAAAATGTATTACTTCACTTCGGCTGTATTTAGTACTACTATTATTTTTTGTATTGTTTTGAGCAGTGAGATTTCGATATAATCATTGAGCCTCAGTAGTCATTTTTAAAAGTCCACAACCAAATACGTGGTAGCTTTACTTTTACCCTCCGTGAGGCTAGGTCCCATGCCAGGTGAGGCCTGAGCTATTTTCCCCCTTTTCCTCATACTTCCTTACTAAAGGCCTGGCTGCTATAACCATGGGTGATAGGAGAGCAGTGCTCCTACGATCATGTGATCATGGTAAAATTTCAAATCAAGAGTTCCATGGCTATAGCATAATTCGAATTTGAAACACACTCTTTCAAAACATGGTTTTCTCATAGAACCATGCTCAAAACATGGTTATCATGGTCGACTGTCCAACTTTAACACAGGTTTTGAAATCATGGTTATACAATGCTCCATAAAATCTGTAAAACAAGAAAAAATATGTAAGGATGGTAATAACAAACCTCCCCTAAACAAAACTTGGATAGAACTCCGACTTACTTGGCATGGATTCGTAAGCTTGGCTGTTTTCTCTGGAAGAAAAAAAAGTTGGATATCAATCATAGTCTTAAGCCAGTGTGTTTAGTAATTCAATCCTTGCCAAGCGATGGAATAAACGGGACGGAAAGCCAATTGGGCTCGAGATTGGTTAATAAATGCGGACCGTGTCAGTCTGGCTCAGTGGTAGGACCTTGACCTTTGATTTCGAAGGTCCTGGGTTCGATTCCCCGCTCAGGCAGTCTGACATATAAGTCCAAAAGGCAACGTAAATAGGTTTGCATCCGTATTTATTAAGCGATGGAATGGCTGCATTCACGCAGAAAAAAAACCAAAAAAAACATTTTTGGTCTTGGTCAAGCCACACAGACTGAAACTGAGTGCAAAATTCGCAATATGATGAAATAAGGGCTAACAAAAAAAAAAAAAAAACACAAGTTTACCGATATTGTCTTCATAGGAAAACTGATGCAAGTTAAGCCTGCTTTAAAATGCATTTGAACTTTTTTCCCTAGTCTCCATGTTTATTTATGCAGCGTGATCAATTACGCGTCATCGTCATGATACTCAGGTGATGGGAAAGGTTGGGAAGGTGGGCCGTTGCATGTTCAGTGCTACTTTAGCTAAATAAGGGGATAAACTCAAGTATCTGTAGTTCCAGTGGTTTATTCAGTGGAATACAGTCAAATCCTTGAACATGGTAGAAATGGTTCATGACTGTGAGACGGCAAAAGACCAGTACGGAGAATGGTTCAAACACTTGGCATCAGTTGCTTGTGTAGGGTAAGCTGGTGGAAGACCGTGGAGGTTTGGCAAGCTTCCAGTCGAAACAATGGTGCCAGCAGATCGGAAATTCCTAGGATCTTTTACATGCCAAATAGACATGAGCACAAAGTATCACAGGGTCATTCTCCACCCGAAATTGCCAGGGGTGGTGAGGTCGGCCTCTGCCCATGAGACAGTAGTGCTAACCATCAAGCAAAATTGCCCCATTGTGAGGGGGAAACACCCCAGCACAGTGAATCAACGGAGACGATTGAACATCGAACATTCATGTCTGTATTTACCGGCATCACTATGGCACATGCGCCACGTGCTCTCTTGCCATACGGTTCATCAAAAGCACAGGATGGTAGGAGGCGGTACTCGACATCATGACATCATGACCGGTGGAAGACTGTCACATCTGATCGATGTTATCCCGTGAATTCCAATATTTTTCCTCCATAGTAACAGCCTTAATCAGGAATAATGAGCTAAGTGCCAACGAGCCCTAGTCCGGCCTATATACTATACCGGTACGCCCCTAAGTGCAGTCGTAATATTCTCCAAACCTAAATCACTTCAGAGAATACGAAAAGGTATTTGTGCATCACAGCCAAAGATATTCTCAGAAATTATCTAACGATTAACTAAACAGGTATTCCCCAAATCTGGCCCTACCCCTGCATCTTCAGGAGAAGAGTCGACTTGTCTTTGTTCACGCTAGTTCTTATTCAAACCGCATTCCCGAACTAGTTAGTCGATTGTACTAATACGGTGCAATATTTGTCACTACGGTTAGAATAAAGCTGTATAGTAACAGTGGCCTGGTTAGTATACCAACCAACCAGTTACAACTGTTGCAGTAGTAAGCTGAAGTAGGAATACACCATGGCTGGGGAGTTGTTGGAGAACAGCCAGGCTCAAACTCTCAAGCGGATAGTTCCTGAGAGAAGAGGTTATTTTTTACCCAGTGAAAATTCCCTTAGTGGGCCAAGATGGAGGCATTGTAGGTTGCCGGAGACTTGACTGCTTACAGCACCGTCCTTTGGTGATGACATCGACAGCAGTAAACTGACCACACATATAATCAACATCGTAATATAATTTATAGTTCACAGTATAATCTCAGTATTGTGCATCAAAAATCAACAGTAAAAAATCAAGCAAATGTTTCTATACATATTTTGCTGGAGCTGAACCACAGGCAAGTGCCAAGAGACGGGGGAAAGCAGTCATTGCGACGAAGCACAATGAAGCGCGTGGTGACAGCTCGTGTCGACACCAACCAACACCAGCATAAGGCCAGGACGGAGCTTATACATACCAGGACAGCCAACGAGGCAGCTACCAGGGCGAATCCTGTTTAAATTTGTTAGATCAACAGAAATCTAATTACAGGCTCTCCTCCTACTTATTTGACTAATGGTAAATTTGTTACAACTACTTCGCTATCAGCACCATTCTATCAGCATCGATGTTTTTATGAGGGCGTGTGGTGAGTATACGTGGCTAGAGGCGATATCTACCGAGACCGCCATACACCAAACTCACCATTGCAAGGCCTGTGAGATTGAGATAAAGCTGCAATGCCTCTGCGTGTTGCGACAGTGGGGCAGTTTCAAACGGGGCAGTGCAAAACCATGCCTTCCTACTACAGCGGCATGTGGAACAGCTAGAAATACAAGCTATAGCAACAATTAAGTGTGCTAAGGCTTAAGACCATTGGCACCTGAAGAGCGTCAGGTTAGGGCAGGCCATCTATTCAACGCAGAGCTTGAGGAAGACCGCGTATAGCATGATGTTGATATAGCAAGAAATGCACGATCTTTCCAGACGCTACCAAGATCGTTCATTGACAAGATATTCTTTTTAGGAAACAAAGTATCATTGTCGGCCATTGTAAACACTCGAACTGCGGGATGGAGTGGTGGCTTCGGATGGTATTCATGTTTCATGTTTCTTTGTCTAAAAAGGCCTCAAAGCTGTACACTCTATGCTAGACTATGCCTAAGAAACCTAACTTAAACGTAGCATATTGCACCACTATCGCAACCACACTACCCACATCACACCACAATATAATAGACCTGTATTCGCGACAAGGTTTTAAATTCATTCTCATGAAATGAGACGTGTTAAAAAAGTCATCCATTTCTTGTTACATCCCCTCATCACTATACCGGGTGTCCCAAAAGTCAGGGGTTACCCGGGTGATATACCTGGGTGACATATTTTTTATTTTTATTTTTATTTATTTTTTGACGAGCCTTATGTCAGCCGAAGCAATTAATGCCTGTATGGCTGAACCGGCTTAATTTTGAACATTACCAGATTTTCTTTAGAGAAGAAGAAATCCGGAAAGGGAGGTGCCAGCCCGGGAATTCGATCCGTGAAACCTCCGATCATCATCGGGCCGAAAGATTGTCCAGAATATCAGGTGTTTATGCTGACATACCGACGATTTTTATCTTTGTTCATGCTGATGGTATACCATACTGGTATACATCATGAAGAATGGTAAAAATCCCCAGTATATCAGCATGACCACCCAGTGTATCATCCAGTAAAAAAACTGGGTGACCCCTGACTTTTGGGACATCCGGTATATACTGTGTACGTGTTAATAAAAGCTAACGAATGATATTAGTGAAAAAAAAAAAAAAAGCGTCAGTGATTATGAAAATCATATTTAATGCAGCAAAGTCGGCGTGGAATTCTCTGAGAAGGCTGTTTGTGCCACCACGGTTAGTGGTTTTCGACGGTGCTTAAGGACCTTGCCCCTTTCTAAGTTCCTCCTGCGTGAGTATTAAGTGTTGACCACGGGTTGGCTTCTCTACACGGGAGTCTTGGCCCTATCGTACTGCTGTCATTTACATACCCTTAACTTTGGTATTGGTATTAGTGGTTCCCAAACTCTTCCAACCACCATACCACCATTGCTGGTTAAATCATTATTATTATTATATATTATTGTAGATGGAAAGCCCATATTTAGGGGAAAAAAGTGAAAAAATCACCGACACCGAAATGTTTTAATTTTTTTGCATCGAAATTAGGCCTACATTTTTTTGAGAATGGAATGAGAAAAACCGTAGCCCTCTTTCGTATCATCAGATGGCTTTCGTAATATGTTTTCCAGCACATCTCTAAGTGGGCGCTGAACGAATGTAGCATATAGTTTTTTTTTATGAATGTTAATAACTTTTACGTCGTTAAGATATTGTCTTGAAACTTAATACAAATAAATTCATCGTTGCACTGATTGCAACTCTCCCGAAACCTGTTGCCACTAATTTTAACTCAACTGAGATGAATTTTAATTTTACAATAAAATTGTTTTAAATCTTCATATGATAACTACAAAACGAAAGAAAAAAAAACAATTTATAGGCTTGCTCACTATCTTCCTTCACATACGCTGGATCGATTTCGATTTCAAAAGTAAGCCTCTGCAAGCCATGCTTGGACTAACTTTGAGTATGATAGGTGGCCGCGGACTTTCAAAAAGTGTGAGGGGAGGGGAGGGGCACTAAAAAAAAAGGGTAGCGAATACTCAATAAAAGGACTAAGAGAAACATTTTAATTGGAAAATGTAAATAAAAACGGGTACTATTTTTCGACCCCCTGCATTCAGTCAGAGGTTGAAAAAAATAATTGTCTAAAAAAGCTTGTGATAGTGAAAAGTGCATATTGTACTTGGAAAACAAGAATGGCTTTTTTCCTCTGTTTGATTTTATGTTAATGATTTTTAATCAAAATTTTATCTAAGGACAACAAGTAACAGAGGGAAAGGAGCCCGTGCCCCAAAGTGTGGGCACCCTTCTGGATTGATGAGAAGTCAAAAGTCAATAAAGTGCACAAGCATACAATAAAATGCGACGTTTCGAGTCGGATACGACCCTTTATCAAGCCATACTTAGCACTAGGCTAAAAGTCGAAAAATGTGAAAAACACTGGGTGAACCCACAACGACCTCCTACAAAAGCAATTAAAAGCGAGGGAACCTAAGCTAGGGTGAAACCTGGCAATAGGAAGCCCAGACATTACTTATTGCACACGCAGGTCGTAAGTGATCACCTCCGCGAGCTCTTACGACCTGTATTTGCAGGAAGTAATGTCTGTGCGCCCGATTGCCAGGTTTCACCCTGGCCAAGGCTCACTTGTGTTTTTAAAATTATGTGCTTTTGTTGGTCTTTGTGGGTTCGCCCAAGGTTTTTAACATGTTTTGACTTTTAGCCTAGTGTTGAGTATGGCTTGATAAAGAGTCGCATCCGACTCGAAACGTCGCATTTCATTGTATGTTGTACAGCTTATTGGCTTTTTAATTCTCATCACTGTTTTGGTGCTTTTATATCTCTCACACTTGGTAGCATTGCTCAAAAGAGGTATGCTGTTCCATTCAGCCATATATATTCTCTATTACGAATTCATGTGCATCGGCGAAATCAGCGCTTCTCTAACTAGCATCGATTTGTTTGACCTGTGGTTGTTTCCCAGTATTTGCTCGGTGCTGCCTGATCGTTCACTGCAACAGTCGATTTTTGTTTGTGTAACACTCCCCCTTTTCGTCAGTCCTCTCCCTCCCCTCTCCCGTTTATCCCGTCCTCTCCCTCTCCTCTTGGTTTCCTTCCCTTTCTCCTCTTTGCTATACGTAGTTGAACACGTACCCGGCTCTCGGCTGCCGGCTCCCGGGTCCCGTGCTTATTTGTTTGTTCTCTTCTAGGTTCAGTTTATGCGTAATCGTATGCTTAATGGTAACAGCTCACTTTGCCGGCGCCCCCCCCCCCACTCCCAGTCTTTTGCTGTGGCTTAACGATGCGTATCGTGTGAAAAAGAAGTGTGCATGACGTCATGTAATACTTGCCCTTGAGATTACCACGGTGTTTGGTTAGAAGGATAATTATTAGAGCAAATTGTTAGTTGAGGTAACAATGTGCCAATTTCAACTTCTTTTCAGGGCAACGATCTCCCAGTTTCAACTTCAAGCCAAAGAAATGACACACTCGCACGTTTTCATTGTTCCCCTTCCGGGGGTCGTTGTGGTTGCTTCATTTCTGCTATGAGACTGGTTTATAATGTAAGAAGATAAAGTTTTTTCATACTTACGACAGCAGTTGCAGGTTTGTTTTCCATCCTTATCTAACTGTTTGAAGCAACCATTCTGACAAGTTTGACCTGCACCAAAGAAAAAATGAACATTCATAAGAGTACAAAGTGAATCCGTGTTGCACTAAAACCATGTAACGTAATTCTTGTTTTCAGCCTTCACCATAACAACGGAAAAGCCAGACGCTCAACAAGAGTTAAATAGGACCTCGGCCTTTGGTTTCAAAGGTCCTGTGTTCGATTTGCAAAAGGCAACGTATATGGTTTGCATCTGTGTTTATCTTTCACCATAACAGTTAGTTATTGACATCATGGTGTAATACCGTAATTCAAGAGCTTGTATAATTTACAGTGATAGGTATTTCTAAACACTCATATTACAAAAAAGTGCATTGAAAGCCATAGCATAACAGAATTTTACACACTGCGTAAGAAAGAATTGAAAAGTTCCTTTTTTGCCACAGGCAAGCAGTTTTCAAGCATCTGTGTGAATCTATTTGATTTGAATGCCTATGTTTTTAATTATTTCATGCACATAGGCGGGAGGAAGGGGAAGGTGGAGTCGCACTCTTCCCCAAAATTTTAAAGCCCAGAATTTTGCGACAAAAATGTTACTAAAGTCCAAATTGAACGACAAAAGCGATCCTATGATTCCCAAAATTGAGGGAAAAAGTTTGGTTTTGGGAAAAGGTCCCAAAATTGGTGGCAAACGTGTCCCTAAGATCCCACAATTGAGCGAAACAATGCCATAAAGTGATCCTAAGGTCCCAAAATTGGTAGCAAACGTGTCCCTAAGATCCCAAAATTGAGCGAAACAATGCCATAAAGTGATCCTAAGGTCCCAAAATTGGTTGCAAAAGTGTCCCTAAGGTTCCAAAATTGAGAGAAACAATGCCATAAAGTCCCAAAATTGAGCAAACGTGTCCCTAAGGTCCAAACATTAAGGGCAAAATTGTTCCCAAGGTACCGAAATTAAGGACAAAAAGTGTCCCTAAGGTCCCGAAATTAAGAGCAAATATGTCCCTAAGGTTAAAAAATTAAGGGTATAAGCGCCCCCAAGGCCCCAAAATTACGGGCCGTATTATTTTTGTCGGATTTTAATGGACAAAAATATCCGTAGAAGGTCTCTGAATCAAGGAATACGAAATGAAGCTGAAGCATGTTGCGGTGAAATGTTTAAACTTTCCTCCAATAATAAAATCCTTTAAAACCTTTATAGTCGATTTGGATAACACTTCGTAGATGGTTTCACCATTTAAAAAACAATTTTTTTCAATGGTCTACTTTTAACATATTTCTATCGTTGGCAGAAATTGGAGTATGTTTTGCTTTAAGGCGTGGATGTTATTCTAAATAATCAATTTTCGTTGATTGGGACCAAATTGATTAAAGATTCACTATTTTTCAACCTCTCGATAGTCTTCCTCTAACGCCCGACAGTTCGGCATGTCAGATCAAAAATGTTTACTTATCCCCTCTCCCCTCCCCCCCCCCCTCATTTGGTCACTGTCTAAGGACCTGTATTTTACCGAGTATGTTAAAATGACATGAAAAACTCTCAATTCAAACAACCTTAAGGTTCAGACAGTTCTGACTTGACATGGCAAATGCGGCCGGAAGTAGAACCAAAAGCGTACTGTACATTTTTACTGTAATTTTTTTTTTACTGCAGCTGAATGCGAGGATTTTTACTCGATCCGTTATCTATAGTAAGGATTAGTGTTCGAAAAGCATACATCTGAAATAAAGAAACGAAATTGTCTGTAAATTTGGATAGAAATGAAGCCAGAAGAAGAAAAAGTTGACAAGAAAAGGTTTACAAGAAAAAGGCTACAAGAAACACTGAAAACAACATTTCGGGGATTCTAGCATCCCGTTGTCAAGTGTAAGAGCGCGTTTATGCAATAACTCGCCTTTGCATTACCGTAGTTAGAATTTAGTAATCGTGATGGCAAAAGTGTCGTTGCCATGGTAACGACGCTACCTGGATTAGCTAACTCTGACATGGTTTGAGGAAATGCTTGCAATCTTCTAATCCGTGACAATAAGACAAAGAATTCTTCCTGACAAAACATTTTTCCAGTCATTTCAGAACTCACATTATTGACTGTTTTCGTTGCGAGCCCGGTAGCGCTAAAACCACAGCCATGTTGGAATTTCAGATGATTTCCAGCTTCTAGCTGCCAGAATGCACAGGCGAGTTGTTGCATAAATGCACCCTATAATATCAACTATACCATCATCGTGTAGGCAGGCAAACACGAAGTGAAAATTCATGTCAAAGCACAAATTATAATTTAAAAAAATTTGTTTAAAGTATCAAAAATAAAACTGCGCTAGTACTTTTTAATGATGAATTGCCTGTAATTATTAGTAATCAACGAAAGAACATAATGGAGCCAAGGTTAGCAGAAAAATGATAGCATCATGTCAAATTTTTCGTCATAATTCCTGCTCGCTTATCATCCTTAGCTGCTCACATTTTTGGCTCCATAATTCATTTTCTTCGCTGAAACCGTATTATTGAAATACACTATTGAAGATCGCATTATCTGCCCTTTAATATGTATAAATATTCGGAAAAAAATTAATGTTCTTCGACAATTTTCGACAACAAATTTTCCAACGCATAAATTCTGCGCATGTTAATAAATCATGACGGTTGTGCGCTACACGACTTAATCGTTATTCTGCGTAGGCATATTTTCCTCGATCATAAATTGTGTACTTCCTGCGTTTTACGCCAACACAAAATTGTAGATCAGTCAAAAGTTTACTAATTCTCATACGAAATTTTTTCCCGTATGTACTCGGAAATACCTTTGGTGAAGCGCCGGTGTTGCAGGCGAATTTGACTTATGAAATTAATGAAAAAAATAATGTGAACGCATTCTTTTAAAACTTAAATTGCTCTCCTAAAACGCGGAGAAAAGTGTAAAATCTACAGAAAATAATAGACTGCAGAATTTACAACTGGCTCCAAACATAATTAGTTAAGGATATCCGCCAAGTTGTCTTGTCGTTTGAATTTGCTTTGTCGTTTGAAGTTGTTGTGTCGTTTCCCAAGTCACTCCCACCGGGAGTAAATAGTTCGATAGTGAAATGAAAATAGTGAAAATTAATTATTGCGTCTTTACTTACTGTATTTCATTTAAAGTTTAAACTGTTAGTCGGTACGATTAACGTACCATTTCGTATCACGACTTCGAACGGAAAAAAAATCTACTTATATAATATGTTTAGGTTGTGCAAGCAAATTCATCATTATTATGCACAACAATGAAAGAGGGAGGGGAAGTAGGGATGGGGAGTTTTTCCCATGCTCAACTCTTAAGCGCGACCATTTACAATTGTAGAGCAGGTGCGCCAACGCGCGCGTTTTGCTATTTTCAAGCGTCACGCGAATATCTACTGGCCCTAGATCGGTGAGCGCCAAGCGACGCTCGCACGCTTAGTTGTTTCATGCTGGGATAAAAAAAACCGGATTCCATCGGCGCCGATCGGCGCCACAAGAAAGGAAAACGTGGTGTCCTAAAAGGTTGAATGCTCAAAATAAACGGCCAGATATCTTAATTACAGTGACCTTTACCCATATGGCATCGAATCTTGGTACTATAGAAGGGGGACGTTGTGAAACAGCATATAGTTGGAACGGAGTATCGGTCAGCATTAGCAAGCTCACGCACCTGCTCACAAGTTTGATTTGTAAATGAAAGCAGGGACGTAAAGGTTTACCTTTACGTCCCTGATGAAAGAGCGTTTGCTTAGCGTGACGATACCACGAGCGGGCCAAGCCGATTGTCCGCGCGCACTGCTTTGCTTATGAACTGGCGTACGCGTCGAGCGTTGAGCGCCACGCTCACGCTCAAGCTTTTATTAACACTGGCGATAGCCAGTGTTAGTAAGGGTCGACCTAGGATCTCTGTGTTAAACTTTCAACTTTGAGAGCTTATAACTCCGTCAAAATTAAAAAAATTTAAACCAAATTTGGAATCTAGCCTTGACTAGTCAAGGCCTGTCTACAGTCCAAAAATTGTGAAATTCAGTTCAGCCAAACCCGAGATACAGAGAGGGGCCAAATAGACAACTTCTTGTTCTGCTTCTTGTTGTTGTTGTTGTTGTTGTTCTGGGGATACTTTCGTCTGTCCTCTCTACAGGTCAAACTATTTGTCGTGTAAAGCTGGTTCTTAGCTCATTTTACAGGTATTGCTCCGTAGATGTGCCCTTTCCATAAGGCCTTTTCTAATTGGTCAAGTGGTTCAGGGGTTACGGAGCTCTAAACGACCAGATTGATTGTTTTACATTGTTTTAAACATTGTTATTATGCAACAATGCCATTTAGCAAACGCCAGCTGCAAGACATAGACTGAAGATTAAAGGATTTGTTTCTATTGTTAACACTTGCGATAGCCAGGTTAGTAAGGAGCATAGCAATTTACCGAGCTTAAAAGCGGCGCAACAAAACAAACAACAAATTAATTATAAAGGTGTCACACATACCCCACCCCTCACCCACCACCACACCTATTTATTACAATTCTCAAAGTAACACGGATTAATAAACAAAAACGTATCGTTAAAAGTTAAAAGTAAGGGTCTAAAAGTCAAAACCTGTAAGGAACACGGACAAGCTTTCACTGTAAGGGTCTAGGTGTCAAATTTGGCCAGTAAGACACTGCTAAGCATTAGACCCTTACTACCCGGTGATCATGTTAATGACTTAGTAAGGAAAATTGGAAATTGGCCAACAGCGAAAATCGTACACTAGAAGTAACGTAGTTCAGTAAGCCACCTTTATGCACTTACGTTAAATCGGAGTGGCATGACCCGGATTCGAACCGGCTACCCAGTTCGCCCCCAGATCACTTGCATAGCACCTTAATCTCTCCGTTGCTCTTCGATGAAACGTAAGTGCATAAAGGTGGCTTACTGAACTACGCTTACACTTGTAGCAGGTTGTCTTGCTTGGAATCGCTGCCATGTTACCAAACCGAAAAAAAATGTCAACCTAAAGCAAAGTAGGAAACCCACTACCCCACTATCATTGGATCATCTCATGGGTCTTTATAGGACGATCTCGGACAGCTGTTGCTCAAAAACCGGGTAGTAAGGGTCTAATGCTTAGCAGTGTCTTACTGGCCAAATTTGACACCTAGACCCTTACAGTGAAAGCTTGTCCGTGTTCCTTACAGGTTTTGACTTTTAGACCCTTACTTTTAACTTTTAACGATACGTTTTTGTTTATTAATATTGTAAACGCAGCCTTACTGTACTTCGTTATTTCTTCGTTATTTTCAGGTGCACGAGGGTGTACCAGATTTTTCTTCAATAATTAAGGAGTCACGTGGCTTGTTTGTTGGGTTTAAAAGTTTTGCTTTGTGCATTCCTTTGCTTCCTGCGAGAGAGAACTCTATAGGCCTATAGAAGTATAGATGCTGCAATGCTAATTTGGTGGCAACCGGCCTTAATATTTTAAAGATATGACAACGGTAGTTACTTTCCATCTGTAGGTTTGTCTTCGTTGGGAAATAAAACTGTATTCACCGGATACTACGACGGCTGTTGATTACATAGCCACCAGTTTTTTTTTTCCAAATTACGTTTCAACAGAAAAAGTTACAATAATTACTTGTTTCGTGCTATGGCTGTCGTGCTGCTTACTAGTCTTACTCCGTTTTCATCGCTATAAGCAAAACTAGCATTATACCCGGCTTCGCCCGGGGATTTGTTTGGCCCGTGGTTGTTTCCCAGTATTTGCTCTGTGCTGCCGGATCGTTCACTGCAATAGTAAATTTTTCTTTGTGTAACACTCCACCTTTCCGTCAATCAGATAGTGGCTGTAACATAAGCACTGCCCCACGAACGCTCATTCCCCGTTCAGGCCCCTCCCAACTCCCAGTAGCGTGCGAAAAATAACTGTCCTTCGTACATGACGTCATTTAAGACATGCCTTTGCGATGACCGCGCAGAGCAAATTGTTAGTCGAGGCAACCATGTGCCAATTTCAACTTCTTTTCAGGGCAACAACGTCCCAGTTTCAACTTCATGCCAAAGAATTGACACACTTTCATTGTTTTCATTGTTCCCCTTCCGGTGGGTCGTCGTTACGGTTGCTTCTTTTCTGCTATGAGACTTTGGTTTATAATGTAAGAAGACGATATGTAACTTCAATCTCCAAATAGTGTCCATTTATTCAGTAGTAATATCACAAGAACGTAGTTTTTTTTATCGATAAATGTTCTCAACCACGAGTTACATTCCGAAGTTAAAAAAAAAAATACCGAGCACTTGAGCCAAGTGTTTTTATCAGCTTGGAAATGTAACGAGGGTTTGAAAACGTTTATTGATTGGCTGGTGGCTGCCGTTTACTGGCTTTCCATTGGTTAATTGCCGTTAGACAATTATGAAGGTACATTCTTTCCTTAAAATAAGTTTGGGATTCACTGGTAATTAATTTTTAAAATCTAAATTACTTAAACTACGGTCGAGCAATATTTGAAACGAGAATATACCGTCTCCTAAACACTTTTTTTTCCCAAGGATACATCACAAACTTGCCGAAAACAATGGCGATTAGGACTATAGTGTCCGCGGCCTACCTTGAGTTCGCCCCAGAACGACACAGTTCATGAATTGTATGTTTTTGGTAGCAGAGTGCCTTGCTGTTATCCAAAATGGTTCCAAAAACAATGGTGGCCGTCGATTAATGCCGTCCCCTCCAGGAAAACTTAGCCGCTCATAAAATACCTGCAGGACTCAAGATAAACCGCGTACACAATAACGGTAATTATATAATATAGCTACATTTCGTGATATCAACTTAACTCACCTACCTGTCGAATCCT
>JAHWFP010034566.1:28842-59343 GCA_023313725.1 Lithobius niger | reverse complement strand
GCCAATTCAAGGCAGGTCCCCACGCCAATTCAAGGCAGGTCCCCACGTCAATTCAAGGCAGTCCGTCAAATCGAATTTGTCAACTCCGTGTAAATTTTAGTCAAAGTCGTGCATGTTTTTAGTCAATTTCGGGTAGGCCAAAGTTCGATATATTTAAGGTAGATTTGGTTTATTTATTTGAATTTGTGCTCGAGTTTCAACAAACGACGAATGACGAATGACGTCATGTTTTTTTTTGAATACCAAACAAAGTAGGGAGGGGGGGTTAGTACAGTGAAAAACAAGGTTTGAAAATGCCTCAATTCGGCCAGGGTTGAAGCTTGCAGGATAACCATTTCGGCACTAGATTAAAGAATTATGTAGTGATTCTGGGGGTGGAAGTGTTTCAGAGGATTTTTATCAATATTAAGGGTGTAAATCGAGAAAAACGGACATTTGTGCCGGCCGGCTCCAAAATTTGTTTCTTTTGCCGGGGAAAAATACAATACCTGTCAATTCAACGATGCTGCCTTTGACCTTGAGCTCGTGGAGCGTTGTAGCCAGCCATCTCGGCAACCCGGTCCCGCGCGGGCCTTCTTATGGCTCTTTATTGTCTATTGTCCATAAGGTGATTTAAGAGGGGAGGCAGGGTGGGGTCGAAGGTTTTGTTTCCCCCCCCCCCCCCCCCCCAAAAAAAAAAAAGGAGAACATTTTAGCCGGCCAACAAATTTCCGTTTCTTGTTGTTCTGGGAAAAAATCCAATACCTGTGAATTTTTGCATTGGCCAACATCGTCCAAGTTGGTGGCGGGCGCCTTATGAACGAATTCCCTGGAGGTTCCGAGGCTAGAGTTTCCCATT
This sequence comes from Lithobius niger, assembly GCA_023313725.1. Taxonomy (NCBI): domain Eukaryota; kingdom Metazoa; phylum Arthropoda; class Chilopoda; order Lithobiomorpha; family Lithobiidae; genus Lithobius; species Lithobius niger. The sequence goes on along the minus strand of JAHWFP010034566.1, from coordinate 58,505 downwards.
GAGGTTGACCTTGTCTTTGTACAGATGGAGTCTAATGGCTTCATTGGGTTTGTTTCTTGCATGATAAATTCTAGTTCATGGAAAGAGGGGTTGTTTGAATGGTTCCCTCTTCAGTTTCAATTTCTTGTGAAGAACAGTTCTGCAGGGATCAGCGTGTTCTCTCTCTTCTGGTCTCACATCAACTTTTTATAGGTTTGAGTGAAGCGAGGGGCCTGTCTTTTTTTTTTAAAGAAAAAAGTTTATTAGGTTATGTCACTGTTCTTTTTTTATCTATGCCGGCCGGGAAACGAAAGGAACCACTTTTCTACCTGGTCGGAAAGGGGGGGGGGGGGGGGAACTCAATTTCCCCAAAAAAAACCGGTTTTTTTTTTTTAAAATTAAAAAGGGAGAATTTCATCCCTTGACTAGGAGGTGGGAGGTGGGGAATAGCCTAAAATTTGGCCCCGCCAAGAAAAGTTGGAGGGGGGGGGCGGGGTTAGTGTGTTCCGATTGCGGAGACCAAAGGAGTATGCTTTCGCCTTTGATCTGCATGTGCGGCATGGTAGTTCATAGGTTTGACGAGTCGAAAATTGTCAGATATGGAGATTGAGGTTCGAAAGTGAAAGCAAAAAGGTCATAATTTGAGCAAGATGCAGTGATTGTTTGCCAGGCTTCGGTGATGCTTTTGTGGTGGCTCAGGTCACGGTTGTCGAATGACGATTTTGGGGATGGTGGAGTTGGTAAAGGTTGTGTCCAAGCCTGTCCTATTACGGGTCTACCTGGTAGAAGGGTTATAAGAATCCTTGGATCGGTTGGTTTTAGAGTTAAAAGTGTTGGAACCGAGTGTTTGTAGAATGGTTTGCATTTTGATGGCGTCTTCAGGATAATTGGTGGGTTTTTTCCCCCCGTATGAGGTTCCGTGGGTGTCAAACCTTTGCTTGAAAGGGCTTGACTGAGGATTTGGTTTGCAGAGGATTGTAGTAGTTGTGAATTTTGATTCTGAAGTTTTTCCAATGAGGCTTTAAGGGAGGCATTTTCTTCTTTGAGTGCAATGAATATTTTGTCAACTGTGGGTATTTTTTGGAGAGCTGATGCTTTACTTCTCTTTTGCTTTTTAAAGTCACGCTGTCTAGCGTTGACACATCTGATTCAAGACCATACAATTTTTGTTTGTCGTTTGAGTGATCATGCGGTGAAAGTTAGTTTTTGGTGATGTTGGGATTGGTGAGTCGAGAGTGACTCACCTGATCCTCTTGGCTTGACTCGGTTGTGAAGAATTGTTTTGTCCTCAACGAGTTCTTGCTGTGGGGGAGAGGCACAAGGGCTTGTGTTGACGGATCCTCCAGGTCTTATTCGAGGTTTCCATAGTTCTCTTCTGGTTGGGGGGAACGAGGGGTTGAGGCAATCCATGGATGTGAGTATGGAGATTCCGCAGACGTTTGCAAGTGTGGCAGTTCGGTTTGGTTAGGAGGGGCTTTTCTTCAGTTATGGCAACTTCAGACGGATTTTGTTCGATTTTTTCAATTTCATTCGGAGATGGTTGACTTTTGAAGTGTCTAATCGACTGCTGGTGAAGTCGTTGTTGATGTTGAAAGGACTGATGTTGACATGGGAGTCGTCACCAAGGGCGAACTGGAAGGGGTTGTTCGAGGTATTGGTGTCGCCTTCGAAATTGTACGTGCCATTTTCTTCAGTTTAGGTGGTGTTGGTTTTGGGCTGGATGATTAGTCATGTAATTTTTGGAGAAGTTCTTAACGGAGGAAATTCTGACGTTTTTTTTCTGGCAAAGGCCAGTTGCATACTTGCGATTATGCGCCACTCGAGAGTGTGGAATGGTGACGGATATAGGCCATGGCGTATTGTAATACTCGCATTTGCGATGGTATTGGCAAACGAGAGTATGTGGATCTCTTCTCTTGGGATTTTTTCAAGCCTGGGTATGGGCAAGTTCCGGTGTCTTCTATTGTGGGAACACTTTTAACTTAGTCCACTTAGTTTCGTTAGTTAAGACCTTTTACATTTAGTGTTGGTAATGACGGAACGCCCAAAGCGAAGTTTGTGATTGTTCTCCAGAAGTTTGGTAGACGAGTCTATTTAGGCTTGAGGGGAAGTGGGGTGAAGTTGGTTGAGGTTGGGCAGCGTGTCAGGTGAGGGTTTTGCCCGCCGAGTTGAGGGGATGGCCCGAAAGCAGGTTTCGGTTGCATGGTTAAGAATGATTAATGGAGAGGGATATGTTGAAGCCGTTAAGTTGGCACCGGGCAGGTTTCGCTTGATGCAGATGCGTGGGATGTGGCAGGGTTGGAAGCAAAAAGCAAAGTAGGTTGCCTTCTTATTGTGCTTTCAGTCGGACCTGAAGTGGGATTGGGCATCTCAAGGGTCATCTTTTTGGACGGCGCTTTGTCGGTGTTATTTTTTCTTTGTTTTTTTCAGTCCTCAGTTAAAGGAAAGAAAAGCCCGGTATTTGTTCGAGGGATTTTTCGTGATAGGATGGTTGCGAAGTGGTCCGCAGAAAGCCGAAAGGTGTCTGGTTGAGAGAAAATGTCGTTGACTTGAATATGCGGGCGATGGTACGGTCCCGGAAGGTCACGGGAAGGGAGCTTCGATGGTTCCTCGCTTGAAGGCCGAGGAAGCAAACGGTCCCTCTGGTAAGCTTTCGGACGGTGGATGGGTCCCGGGGTGACGGGGAGAGACAGTGTTTCCTCAATGATGGCTTGAGCGAGTGAAGTGGCGGTCCGATGGACAGCGTTGTCGGCTGGTGGATCGACCCTGGGAAGCAACGGGAAGAGATCCACGGCGTCTTTATACAGTGCGGCCGAGGGTAGAAAGGGAGTGGTTGAACTGCCTAACTTTCGGCCATTGGATGAGTCCAGTTGGTGGCGAAGAGTGGCCCGTGTTGTCTTGTGTTGTGGCTGACCATAGGTGAGAGCCAGCAAGTTGGTTAGCAACTTTCAGGCGGTGGAGAGATTCGAGGCGGCAGACGGAGCCTCCAGTCAGTGGTGAAGATCGTTCCGTCATGCCAGTGGGTTGCGTTCTGAATTTCAAGCATTCAGACAGTGGATCGGTCCCGGGAAACGATGAAAAGCCACGGTGTCTTCACGGTGCGGCCAAGGGGTAGTGAAGAAGTGGTTTGAACTGCCTAGCTTTCGGCCGGTGGACGAGTTCAGCTGGCAACGAAGAGAACTGGTGTCTTCACGTTGTGGCTGATAAATTAATGAGAGCCAGTAGGTTGGTTAGCAGCTTTCAGGCAGTGGAGTGATCCAAGGGTCGGCGGAGAGCTACGGTTTCTTTATCGTCATTGAGGATGGTTTTGTAAATCCGGAAGGTTGGGTTTCGAAGTTCAGCTTTTGGACGGTGGAATGGTCCCGGGCAAACGATGGGAAGGGAGCCACGGCGACTTCCCGGTGTGGCTACAGGATAGCGAGGAAGTGGTTTGAACTGCCTAGCTATCGGTTGGTGGATGAGCTCGGCTGGCGACGAACAACGGCCATGGTGTCTTCATCGCGTTGCAGCTGAATGTTAGTGAGAGCCAGAAAGCCGGAAGCAACTTTCAGGTGGTGGAGTGATCCCGGGAACGGCGGGAGCGATTTTCTGCCTCTTCATCGACGAAGATCGTTCAGTGGTGATGGTGTGTTACAATCCCAAGTCCAAGCTTCGGACGGTGGATCGATCCTGGGAAAATCGACGGTAAGGGTGCCTTGATGTCTTCATGTCGTGGCCGTGATTCCTGGTCTTGTCCGGCGTTGAGCAAGATCCACAGCCCGTCTAAGTTAGCCAAGAGAGGAGCAGACTCTTGAGCATGAGAGGAGCATGACTCTTGAACATCACGTACGAGCAGCTTTCAGCTGGTGTCGGTTCTTCCTTGGGTGGGAGAAACTCGGGTTCTACGTGGGTTTACGGCTGAAAGCAGAAGTTGGGATGATCCATTGCGAGGGGTTCGCGAAGCGTCAGGCATCGGGAAGGAATGGTCCGTGCGAAAAGGTGGCAGCGAACTAGCGACCGTTTAGGACAAATAGACAAGCTCCCGAAGCTGCCAGTCTCCTAGAGAGGCCCGTGCATGCGCGGGATAGAATTGCCGAGCTGGCTGGTTACAACGCTCTTAAGGTGTAAAGCAGCATCGTTGAGACAACACTACAAAAATTGACAGTTATTGGATTTTTCCCAGAGCAACAAGATATTTAAGTAAAATCAAAATTGCTCCAATATTTGTGAGAGGTATTGTTATGTCTCAGCACTCGAACACCATCTAATATCCTACACATACATGGGAGTCTATGAAATGAAGTGCAAGTGGTATAAGAATCGTTTTTATTATCCTTGGTATGAACTGCATACCTTTAAGGTTTGGAGCCTGGGGGTGTAACGGGGATAGCGTGGGAGAGCGCTACGAAAATATTGTTATAACCATTGTTAGTATGAACAATGTCTCTTATTGGACGGCCAAAGTTCGGACAATGACAACGTGTGTACTGACGTGCATGCCTACACACACACTAGTGTATCACGGTAAATCAAATAAACAACGTTGCAAAGAGTTTGTATTCACGTCCAATTCACGAAAAATAAACCAACTGTAAAAACAAAGCAAAATAAACTAAGCCAAAAAACTGGCAAAGAGCCCACCAAGTTGAGAGTGGTTTGGCCCTTCAAAAGGAGTGATATCAACACACCAAACCTAACTAAATAAAACAAATTACAACAAAATTAAAACCAAACAAAAACCTATAAAGAGGTGACCAAGTTGAGAATGGTTCGGCCTCTAACCAAAAAGTAGTAGCAAAGTGTTGAAAACCGAGTTCTTGTTGACGTGGCACTTTGTACACAAAATTTTAAAGAGTGATATAATATGAAAAACTATAAACTGGGTTCGGACCAAAGTGGACGGCAAGTGCCGAATGGTCACTCTTCAAAGGAGTGATATCAACGCACCAAAACATTCTCACCGAATAATACTTTAGATGTTAAATGAAAACTTGAACATTGCTGTTCTTGTTTTCATTTAACCTTCGAATTATTAAGCGGGGCGATAACTTCGCGAATGTTTTGGTGTGTTGATATCACTCCTTTGAAGGGCCGAACCATTCGGAGCTTCGCGGCCCCTTTTACCAGTTTTGGTTTTTGATATGATATCACTCCACTACCGTGCCACATCAACAAGAAATTGGTTTTCAACAACTTGCTACTACCTTTTGCCTATAGGCCGAACCATTCTCAACTTAGTAACCTTTTTATTGTTTTTTGTTTGGTTTAATTTTGTAATTTGTAGTTAGTTTTGTTGTGTTGATATCACTCCTTTGAAGGGCCGAACCACTTAACTCGGTGGCCTCCTTACCAGTTTTTGGCTGTTTATTTTGCTTTGTTTTTACACTTGGTTTATTTTTCGTGAATTGGACGTGAATACAATTACTTTGCAACGTTGTTTAGATTTATCGTGATACACTAGTATGCCTAGGCACGTATGTCGGTGTCTCATTATCGGAACGTTGGTGTCCTATGAGAGACGATGCCGACAATATTTTCGTAACTTAACGCGCCCTCCCACGCCATCCCTGTTATGCCTCCAGGCTCCAAACTATTAAGTAGCGGTTATTGGCATACTTTTGCAACAATGGTCCCTCTATACGTTATTTATTGTGTGAGGCTAAAGTATGCCACTAATTTATCACCATACTTTTAAATAAGTTTATCGTTTGTGCGATGAATTCGAGTATTTAATGTCATTTTTCTTTGTATCGTCCGTTGTTGGCCGATATAGTATTAGTACAACAATGGCGTTATAGTTCACTGTTATAAGTGTAGCAATAGTTATTTATTCTATACGAACGCTGACGGGATAACATAGGGAGTTTTATAACAAGTGAAAACAAGGGGGTATGGGTCTGGAAGTGAGTGTTTTATAACACTGAATTTAGCCATAATAAAACTACAAACTTCAAAAAACTATCAGGGAGGGACGAACGGACAATAGAAGAGTGCGCGAATACGTGGAGATGCGTGTTTATTGTTGCTGGTCTACCCTCCGTTGTTAATAATGAAAAGTCAAGCCATGCTAAACCAATTTCAGTACCATTAATGGCCTTAAACAAACATGATCAACGTCGAAAACAGCCTTTTAGTATGGTAAAACAAACTTGTAGCCATCCTTAAGCGATTTATAGGATAGTTTTTACGTACTCGACCAAAACATCCTTGCCTTTCGGGATCGGACGATTCTGGCTCCTTGTACGTAAAAACTAAGCAATAAATCACTGTACCCCGTTCTTGGGATGGCTTTAAGCAGCACCCCAACCAGCCGTGGCCCAAACGTGCCGTTAACTAAACAGACACATGATGGAGCAAACGAAAGCCTATTAAAATGATACGTGGCTTTGGCCTGTCTGAAAAAAGCTCAAATAAGACCTGCAAATAACAGCAGTACGTCACACCAACAGGCACAGGCAAAGAGCCCAAACTCAGCCGAGATCTTAAGGACAAATATGGTAAAGTCATTAAAATAACCACCAAATTTAAAATAAAGGTCTGTTTGCTCCCCCTACAATAAGTCCAAAGCCCGTTTCCTAGCTTGCACACTTAAGTTTGGCAACGCAAAATAAGTTTTCGTAAACAGCTCAAGCCACTATGGAACCATTTTTACAGCGCCAAAGGTAACATTATCGGCCAAACTGCCATATAGAATGCTTGAAAAACCGTTTTTTCATTATCGCTAAAAAATCTCAGAACTACCATTACATTAAGAGCTCAAAACCCCATGGAATAGATTTTTGTTCCACACCAATTTCAAATAAAATACATGTATACTCCAAAGCCTACCACATAAATTATCTACATAATAATCCTGGAGGCCGGCTAAAAGGAAGATTAAAAGAAAAACCGGAAGGACAACAATCGCTTTAATCGCTTCTCATTGTTTTCGTGCACGTATACTCTTATTTATTTATTTATTTATCTCACTTACAGGAGTCTAACAGCCCACACGCTATGCACTCCTACGCTAAACTTAAACTACTTAACCTATGACATGAATACACTTAATACCATGGAATGCCTAGGTACTTGACCCTACTCCGTAAAACGCCCAGTTGCTGTACAGAAACCCAAGAGAGCCCGGAAGTTGACCCGCGGTCTCCCGACCATCTGAACACCCAGGACCCCTATAAGATTCCTACCCAGCCCAACGCGCCGGAACTGTGCCCACCGTCTGCACTCTAGTAGAAAATGTGACACTGACTCCTCAGCCTCACCGCAGTCACACATTGGGGACAGCCTCCACCCTAGCCGAAACATATGCCCATTGAGGAGAGCATGGCCCGTACGTAGACGCGACATGAGCCCGGCATCTCTCCTGGAGAGAAGCCCTAGAGCAGTTGGTGCGGAAACCGTAGGATGAATGGCGTGTAGGTGCCTACCCTTCTCGCCGCTGTCCCATTCCACCTGCCACTCCGCAACAGATAGAGACTGTAGAACCGGCCGGAGGTCTCTATGGGACAGGGCAAACTGCACAGGGCCCCCATCCCCCACCCTGGCGAGGGCATCAGCCATCTCGTTGCCAGGGATCCCGCGGTGCCCGCGGACCCATTGGAGTCTGACAATACACCCCTCACGTTTTGCCCGTAAAAGCTTAGAACCAATTTCCAATGCCAGCGGGTGATGCACGTCCAAAAGCCGGAAGGAACGCTGGAGGAACTGGATACCCGCTGCGGAGTCGGAAAATACCACAAAGCGGGGAACTCGAAGGTCCAAACCAACATCCAGCGCAACTGCAAGCGCCACTAGCTCCCCGACAAAACTTGAGGGCACACACTGGAGCTGCCGAGCGAAGCAAAGCTTAAAGTCATCCACAAACACACCAATGCCACCAGACCAGGTATTCAGGCAAATGGAGGCGTCGCAAAAGATGCGAACCTCTCCTGACATGCCCCTGTCCCCATTCCCGTCCCCCAGGCTGCACATATCTGCCAGCTCCCCGCACCACTCCCAGGGACGCACCGGACGCACAAGGACTGGGAGGCGGAAACGACCAAGACAGTCCCCACCAAGCAACGTGGCACCGTGACCCAGGGAACCCAGGCGACGCCTGACCAGTGGGTGCACCACACCGTAATCGAGGATGATCCTGGCAATGGGGTCCGAGCCCCCCCTAGCCACAGCACGGAGGCACAGAGACACCAGAAGTTCCTTAGCCCTGACCCGCACTGGCTGCTCCCCGGCCTCCACCAGCAGTGCCGGGACTGGGGTGGACGGCAGACAACCTGTAACACATCGGAGACAGGTATTAAGCGCCACCTGCACCCGCTCCAATGCCCCCCTCGATGAGACCAGGAACGGCAGGTGAAAGTCTACAGCAGACCTCACATAAACCCTGTAAAAGGAAGACAGGATCGCCCTCCTAGCGGTCAATCGATTGGAGGAGAGAGCCAGCAGCGTCCTGTGCCGCAACTCCACTTTCTCCCGGACCACAGTGGCCTCTTCCACCCACGACAGCTGACTGTCAAGGCGGACACCGAGGTAACGTACAGACCGGGACGATGTCACCAGGACCGACCCCATGCGCAGGGTCACCGGAACACACGGGGCCCTGGAAAAGACCATGACCTCAGACTTGTTCAACGACAAAGACAGACCCCTGGCTCCCAAAAGGGCCCGCCCTCTGGCCACACTGTCTTCTAAGGCTACCAGGAGGGTGGGTAGATTAGACCCCACCACCCACACGGCAACGTCATCGGCGTAGGCCACCACATTAGTGGTGAGGGCGAGCTCCACCAAGACCTCGTTAATGGCAACCGCAAAGAGCAGCGGGCTCAAGCAGCTCCCCTGCGGCAGGCCACGGTCAGTGGTACGGACACTGGACCAGTGCCCGTCTACCCTTGTGGCATAGCTCCTACCCCGCATGAGACCAAGGATGGCACCGACCAGCTTGGCACTAGTACCCATGCCCCAAAGAGACGCCTCAACCCAGTCAAGATCCACCGTGTCGTAGGCGGCTTTGATGTCCAAGAATGCCGCTACAACAACATCACCCCTCGCCCAGGCTTCCCTGACGCTAGACTCCAATAAAAGGATAGCATCCTGGGCACTCCTGTGCCTACGGAAGCCGAACTGTCTGTCGAAAAGCCAGTTGCCACCCTCCAAATGGGACTCCAGCCGTCTGCCCAGCATGCGCTCATACGTCTTTCGTACGCACGACAGCAGGGCAATTGGCCGGTAACTCACCACAGAGGAGCGTGGCTTTCCCCTACCGAGAACCGGCGTTAGGATCGAAAACAACCAGGCAGGCGGCACCGGGGCCCCATCAAACCTGGACTGCAAGAACAGAAGGAGGTCACGGCGGGCCGCTGGGCCCAAGCCCAGCAGCTGCTGGTACGAAATCCCGTCAATCCCCGTGGCCCCCCCACACCTGCAAGATCCAAGGGCCGCGACCAGCTCCGAACCCAGTAGAGGGCTGTCCTGTGGAGCGGGCCGCATCTCCCCCAAACCAAGGAGCGGTGGGAATACAGGCCTCGGGCCCCGCGGGGACCCATAGACCAAGGAGAAATTCCTGTTGAATTCTTCCGCCATCTGTGCACCCCTAAGTACTGCTCCGGACGTGTCAAAAACCCAGCAGACAGTAACCTTCCTATCCAAAGGACGCAACAACTCCCACACCTTGGAAGGTTGAGTACCCTGGGAGATACTTTCGCAAAGTCGCCTCCCATACTGAAGCTTCTCCCTCCGGAGAATGTACCGAGACTCATCGGAAACCCCGCAAAAGAAGAACCATGTGAAATCCGATGGCTTCCTAGAGTGCTGGCGCCACGCCGCCCGCCTGTCCCTTACCGCACACGTGCACGCCTGAGTCCACCACCTAGGCTTGCCCCGACCGGGGGGACAGGCACGCACTCTACCCCTGGAGGCCCTTCTTTTCTCCCCCCACATGGCCACCCAAGGGGCAAAGTCCCCCAGCAGCACCCCAGGGGCTACCGGGCACCTCCCTGGTCGGGCGAAAGGTGGCCAAAGACCTCGGGGGCTCTGCCCCCCCAGGGTCAGAGCCACCGGGAAATGGTCGCTACCCCTGAGGTCGTCAGAGACCCCAAAAGAGGACCCCTCTGCCACTTCCGTGGAACACAGGAACAAGTCAATAACCGACTCTTGGAATACACCCCCGTATCTTCTCACGAAAGTCGGTGCTCCGTTCTGCACCGCCACAAGACCCAGCTCCTCCAATGACGAGTCAAACATCCTGCCCCTAGTGTCGCATTTATAGCTACCCCAACTCCAGTGATGCGCATTGAAGTCACCACCGATTGCCAACGGCCGCGGGAGCGACTTCACCCACTTCACCCACTCAGCCTTGACCACACGCCCAACCACATGCACTGCTGCGCACGTCAGCCACTGCTTTCCCAACCAGACCCGTACAATGCACAGGTCAATTCCCGGGCAGCCCCGGGTCTCCACAGCAACCCACGGATAAGAATTGCATATTAACATTTGCACATGAGAAAACTGCCCACCCGAGATCGAACTATACCCCTGACATGAGAGTAAAACACCAGGAGGAAGACGCACTTCCAACAAACCAAGCACACTCGTCCTATAGCACAAATCCTCTACTTCGTGCAACTTATTGTGCACCCCCCTGGTGTTCCACGTACAAAAAATGAAGGCAAGATGAAAGAGCTTATCAGCTAGCACAGCAATAATACCAGAACAAATACTAATTCAATAACAGAACAGCAGCAAGCAGTCACAAGCCACTCGATACCTAACCCAGCTCGTTGGCTCCGAACCCGCCCGACTCCTGGGACCACATAACCGAAACACTGTCAACACTATCAGACACCAGGGAACCAAGGACGGTCCCGCCCGACTCCTGGGACCCCACAACCGAAACACTGTCAACACTATGAGACACCAGGGAACCAAGGACGGTCCCGTCGCTCACCTCACACTCACTCATTTGCATCACCTCGGACACCACCTCCTGACTCACACTCGGGTCAACAACAATCTCCACTCCGGCGCAAGGAACTCCTGCCACGCCGGACACGTCCTGAACACTAGATCCTCTTGGCACGCTCTCGACATCACCACCCACACCACCACCTGCGGCAACACTTTCACCATCAATACCCTCCTCCACTCCATCACTGTGAATTTCACCCAGGTTCTCCTGATCACCACTGAGCACCACCACCTTCGCCGATGGGGACGAACTCTCCGGCCGAGGACGCCGTTTACTACGTTTTCGGCGCTGCTGCGACCAGGCCCCGCCGCTGACACTAGGGAGGGGGGTGCCACCCGTGACATCCTCAACCATAGCCACATCAGGATCAGAAACCGGGACGTCTACACTCTGATCCCCAGCTCCACCAGTACCAACCACGTCAGCCGTAGCACGGGCATTTTTTTGCTCTGCCCGCCTCTTGACATGTTCGCACGGATCGGACTTCGGGAAGGCGGCATTGCAGATTGAACAATACACATTGGGGCAGGCTCGACGAACGTGACCTCGCGTTCCACAATGGAGGCATCGAGGGGCCCTGTCAGCAATGGCCAGTAAGCAGGGAACGCCGTTAACACCCACTACATCAGGCACTTCTTCAAGCAACACCGAGCTACGCAGCCGAAGCACCACAACACGAACACCAGACAGACAGTGAGTAAGCCCCTCCATTTCGTGAAATTCACATCTATGGCTCACCACGGACCCGTAATTGACCAAAGCCCGCTCGATGTCAGAAGCCTTGGTCTCAAGGGGCAACCAGTGCATGCGGATACGAAGAAGACGGTCATGGAGATCATACACCGTAGCAGCATAACCATTGAGGGATAACGTCCTAGCAGCCACCACCTTCTGCTTAGACGCATAATCCACAAAACCGACCTGGAACACGTTATTGGCCCTGAGCCAACAAATCCCACTAACTTGTCGTAGGGCGACCAACTCAGCCAAGGCATCTCGGACGTGCACAGAAAAATACGGCTTACCAGCTTGATCAGCGACAATAACCACCGACAGCTGCATGTCAAAGTTAGAGAGGCCGCCCCGGTAAAGTTTCTTGATCCACTTCAGCTCCCTGTCGTCCAACGCATCTTCCAAGTCATTAACCGCCTCCTCACTACCAGCCATCGCTCCATCTGCACCACTATTCACAGCACTGGCATACGTGGGCGGCCCCGTGCTAGCCCGCCTGACATAAATTCCATCTCGCACATGACCCAGTGAACCAGTGTTTACATCTGCAACAGAGAGACTCTCACGATTGTTGCCGACATGATTAACAATATGAACATCACCACTGTTGGGAGGACCATTGTCGCTGGGCCGATTGTTGTTCACAAGGCCCCCACCCGAAATACCAAATAAATTGAGATCCAGTTCTTCAAATCCACGACTCACCGCTTCTTCCAGCACTCTGGCATACAATTCATCCGACACCTGTCCCTCATCGATGTCCCGTTGTGTCAAAACACAAAATACATGTATACTCCAAAGCCTACCACATAAATTATCTACATAATAATCCTGGAGGCCGGCTAAAAGGAAGATTAAAAGAAAAACCGGAAGGACAACAATCGCTTTAATCGCTTCTCATTGTTTTCGTGCACGTATACTCTTTGCTACGGGTCCTAACAATTCCTGGTGCACGTGCTAGGGATTGAAAACAATAGTCCAAACCGTTGATTGTTGATTGGTAAAATTTAAGAATCCATTTCAGCGGATGCGTATAGTTTTAAATCTAACTAAGCTAGTTAATTTGGCAGCTGGAAACAATGCAATGGCTTATTGAATTCGCAGATGAATGCTTTCAGAGCTGAGCTGAATTGTTTTTTAAAGTGGACAACAAGAATCACTGCTGAGCACGAGGCTGATCATTGCTATTTTGCAAAGTAGTCGTTTACAATCAAAGCTCTGTGAGTGAAAACAAAATAATGAGCCATTGTTAAGCCGCCATAGGCCGGCGATTTACTCTTTCCTCTCCCAGAAAAGGAAAATGCCAAAGCAGCCGTGCTAAAAGGTTTCAACTTTTGTTCTACGAAAGCTTATTTATTGATTTCTCACAGAAAAATTGTTTCATGCAAAGATGATGGTTCAGCGCTTACATTATTTAAACGGTGCATCCTGTGATTTCAGCCACTGGATGCGCAGATGCAGTGACTGAGGCCAACAAAAATCACCGTTTGTCAGCCAGTGCGCGCAAAAATTGGATTGAAGAATTTTAATCCGTGAAAGCGTTTCTTAGCCAGTGTGCGCGAAAATGGGAGTGGGAGTGCGGTGTTGGGAGTGCGAGTGGGTAGTTGTGCCGGGAGAGGGGGGGGGGGAATGGGTCTGTAAACTTAATTCATGACCGGCACGGGCTTTTCTAGTGAACTAATAACACGCATCTCGAAAGGACTTCAAATCCGTTATTTGGTAATCTAAGTAAGGCAGTTAAAAAAGCAAAGCTGGCAGAAGTTGTGGTCCTCTGAACAGGTGGGAAACCAGTGGGGTTTTTGAGCAAATTTTGACGAACAGATTAAAGGGGGTACCCGTAAGGGTCAGGTCCCAACCAATAACATGCTGGTCATTGTCTTGGTTAGGACAATAGAGTTGACCAGTACCCGTATACGGATAGCCTCGGCGATGGATATTATCTCCAAAATCTTGGTCAACCTTTACCGTGACGAAAAACTGGCATCCGAATAAATGGCAGATGCCGTTTGTCCCGACGTCATAATCTGCGTTAACTATTAGCATCACTACCACACAAATTTTCACTATTTAGGTCATGTCATACGAGGTGCCACAAAGGCCAAGTTGTACGTCATTGGGCGGAACGGCGAAAAGGGCAAAAATCGCGTGTAACCACGTGAACAATGCTGTTAATTAAAAGGAATTTAACTTTTGCTGAAAAATGGGTATTATTTAACAAACAAAAAATAAAAATCCTTGAAACTGGTTCCTGCTTATGATAAGATATCAAATTAAATTTTAAAACGAATCAAAACATCTATTTTTTTGCTTTTTTGCTTCTAGGCCCTTGTGGCATTTACGACATGACCTCAACGAGTGAAGTTTTTGTATGTGGTAGTGACGCTAAGAGACCACTTTTCCGCATTACATTCTGAATTTCTAAAATTTAATTTTTTCAGCCCACCCTAACGACGGGGGTCCCATAGTGGGCCAGCTAGATTGAAGAGAAAAAAATAGGGGCGAACTGGGTCGCCGGTTCGAATCCGGGTCATGCCACTCCGACGAAACCTAAGTGCATAAAGGTGGCTTACTGAACCAAGTTATTTCTAGTGTACGATTTTCGCTATTGGCTAAGATTGAAGAGAAGCATCCACAGATGACGTCACTCCAACAATCCCCCGCTCGACGACATTGTTATAAAACCCAATTTATAACAATGTCGTCGGACCAAACAGTTGGTGACGGCATTGCAGCGCAGGCAAAATTGCATCAAAGTCAAAAGCACCTGACTAAGCACCCACAGTTCCACAAGTGTGGATATCAATGGCATGGCTGGCAGAGAAACCTTTTACACAGTGTCAGATAGGCCCCCCCCCCGGGAACCCGGTGAGGCCCCTCTACTACAGGAGGTCCTCGTAATTTTAAATGAATTTAAAATCGTACCCCAGTAGCAAGAAAACGATCAAATTCAAGCCGATTTCTTGAAATATTTTTGAAAAACCTGAAATGCAGTAAAATTTTTAAATGTACGCCGATTTCTTAATACATAAGCTTGCGGCGCTTCACCCCTCCCCACGAGGCCCCTGCCTTACATCCGGGAAAAACAACCCCTCCCAACCAAACGCTGCTTTTACGAGAAACAAACCAAACCAACCATAACGCGTGCTTGCTTAAAATAAGCAGGTAAAATTAAATTTCTGTATTACCCAACATCCTAAGGACGAACAAAACCTTTTAGGGTCAAGATCGGGCACAGACATAAAACTCACGTCGAAACACGTGCAGTTCAGTATCCGATTTAATCAGTTCAGTATTAATAACCGAGCTTAAGACTATCCTGTTTAAGCACTCCGAATTTTTTCACGCATTAAGAAACTGCAAATAAAAGAAACTGTATGTAGACCAAACTTTACACTCTGGTAAATCTTCTCGACTTAAGCCTAAACGCTAAAACAACTTCCCTCACTTAATCATATGCAGGTCTAACAGCCTAGATTTTGGCTAACGGCCCAATATCTTACACACAAAAACCAAACCATACCGTTAAAGTACCATTAAAATAAAACCAATGTTGTGGCGATAGCCATATTCCCCAAAACACTTTTTTTTTACACCAAGTCACTTAACTGTCCTACAACCAAAACGATTGCAGAGCCGTGTAATGCTACGACTGCAACCTCCTAAAATAACTAGCTACATTTTGAGAACAACTTTTTAACGTAAAAAACACCCCGCTTAATCGCTAGCCGTCTACAACTTAAAGGATTGCTTATTAAGTTAAAAAAACATCTTACTGCTTCGGTTAGTGGTTATTATACAGTTCAACCGAACCACTAAAAATCACTCAATTTTGGTACTCACCGACGCAGATCTGTGTGTTAGTTCTACAAACACGTTTTTTAACCACGTTAAGAGGGTTGGTGCGGCCGTGCCACAGAGGCGGCCATGTTCCGGGTTACTGAGTAGTACGAAAAGGTGACTGCGAAAACGGAAAGCAGTGTTCCAAACTATGCTGCCATGCCAAAGGTTTTGGTTGCGGTTTCTGATGTTATGTGTTTAGCGGCAGTGAGCGCGGCAGCGCGAGCGAGGCACGTAATTTGGAAAGAAATGAGGAAGAAAATAATTTCCGTTTCTTCCATTGCGATGCAAATCAGGTTGTCGTTTTACTGTCGTTTCCAATATTTATTTCAGAACTTAAAACAACCTTTTCCCCAGATTTTTAAATTTGAAATGGGAAGAGGATGAAGATCTGCATCGGTTAGTAAAAAAAAAATGGATTTAGATTGGTTCGGTACCGGTTAGTGGCCAAAAAAAAATGTTTTTCTCAATCATTCTTATTAATGATGCATAATTAAAAACACTTATGGGCCTTTTGGTACATATATCATTGTACAATATTCACCCTAGTTTTTAAAACTAAAAATCTTACCCTGTTAAAAACTTCAAACCAATTTACGTGCTGCAAGTTTTAAACAAACTAACCTAAACCCGCCTTCTGACCGTAAAACTTAATTCAATTTTTGTAAAAACGTACACAACCTGCACTGCAGCCTTCAATTTACCTGGCATTGGTATTTTAAAATCTGGACGTCCCAGATCGCTGTTATGGAATCCAACCTTGCCTACAGCATTGGACAAGTTCCTGGCTCACAAATCAGCAGCACGACTCGCTTCCTCGGAATTGGTTCTCCCCAAAAATGTCGGCGGATACTCGGGCAATTTCAGAATCTTGCGTCTGGTCCGGTTCCGGCAGCTTGAGGGCGAGTAGTTGAACTGGTTCTGCAAAATTCCTCAGGAAAAAAACTGCTGTATAAACGCACATCGAACGCTCAGGGCCTCTTCTCTCTTCTACCTGTCAGACTTCCATCGGTAATTGTGTAGTTTGAGCGAACCACTCCAAATCACTTAATTTTTTTTACTGATCGACGCATATCATCCTCCTCTTGCCAAATCACATTAAAAAACCGGGGGAAAAAGTGTTTTGAGGTGTACAAAAAAAACATTGAAAACACGTAAAGCGTTAGTTACGATCGTGTGAAGCGCTGGCCATATCGCAGGAGACAGTAACGAGAAAACCCGATTTGCATCGCAATGAAAGGAGACGGAAATTACCTAACCTAACAAACAAACAAACCTAACAAAACTAACCTACCTAATCTAACCTAAAAATAATAAAAACGCAAACAGCATAGTTTGAAACCTAACTTTCCGTTTTCGCGATGCCAACTTTTCGTGCTACTCTGAATCCCGGAACATGGCCGCCGTTTTACACGGCCGGGCCCACCGTTTCACGTGGTTAAAAAACGTGTTTGGAGAGCTAAAAAACTCTGTTTACATAACCAAAAAAACATTTCCCCCATTTTTGCAACGTGAAATGAGAAGAGGATGAAGATTTAGGACGGTATACGTACCAAAATTGATCGATTTATCGTGGTTCGCTTAAACTACACAAATACCCTTCCATCTTTGGATACTTCATCACGCTGGCTCACCACGCTCTTGATTGCTCATGTTAACACTTGTTCTAGAGGGGCTAGTTTGTTATGTGTGACCGAATAACCGTTATGTTACTATGACCAAGCCGGGTGAATTTAATAGAAGAATTTGAAGTGGCTGATCCACGTTGGTGAGGCGCTGGGAGAAGGAAAGAAATACAAAACATACGTACTAGACAATCCATTATTAAGTACTTGCATGAAAGACTATTGAAGCAATAGGGCAGTGACACGACGTAGTATTATTGTGTAAAACTCTATGGTGGAGCCAGTAACTGGGTTAGCTGCAAGGAGCACTGGAGGGAGAAAAGAAGATCGTCTTATTGAAGCCAATACTATTAAACTGGATTTCTTAAGCCTATAACGAGCGTTTTTTGTTGTTGGAGAAAACAACGTTCTTTTAAGCCTAAGAAATCCGCTCTCAAAGTATAGTCTTGACTAGAATTGCCGTTTTCCCCTTACATTTTAATCTAGTGCACCTTGTAGCTATTACCTCCAAATGGTGTCTCGTAGCCAATATGACGTCACAAGACGCTGTTCTATAGAGTGCAATTGGCCCTAATAGTAATTTAGAACATTAGGGTTGGGAAAAGGCTTAAAACAACATACCCAACAGCTAGACCGGGTTGCAGATCCGTCCAGGTCAAAGGGCGGATGGAAAGACGATCTTCCAAACCACAGGCGGCGCTAGGTGACGTCTTGGGAGGTTTCACGTGTCCACGCCGCATACCGCCGACTTATTTTTGTCGACAACCCGTCTTGCTGATGACCATTGTTGATGACGCTGGATTCATCTGGATCAAACCCCAACAATCGTTGAGTCTATGACGGTGTCCCATAGTCGATGACGAAACATGACATCCATTATTCCCCGCTAGACTGCAGAGAAGCATCCACAGATGACGTCATTCGAACACTAGGTTAGGCCCATTTCCAAAATTGTCACCCAAATTACCATTCTCGTTCGAGTTTTGCGAATTTAACGTTAGCTGAATACCTAAATTCTGAAAAATTCGTTGTTTTTCACAACGTTATATTTCGTCAAACAATGACGGGGGTGAAACCCAAATTTAAACCTGAATTCGAAAAATTTGCCTAATCTGGAACAAGAATTTGCCTAATCTGGACCCAAACCCCCTATAAATTCTTGTCTGGAATCATACTGGTTAACTGGTTACTGATTTGTCTAACTGGTTAATCCTGTTTACACTTTCTGCCCAAGTCTGGCATCTATCTTGTTGATGAAACTTTGTTGCTTCGTCCAATTAGAGCTGTCGCTCTTCAATGATGAAACACTTTGGCCGAATGTTGATTGAATTTCTCAGTTGAGCCTTGACGGCTGTAGCTTCTCCTTGCAGTGGCAAAGCTGGTATTGAAGAATAAAATTACGGTGTTAAGGGTACTCTTCTACGTTCTGGAAGTTGATCGGAATGCCGTTTTCCAATTTCAATTCTCCATAGACGTGGGGGTCTTCTCAAGTTGTGTAAAACTTTCAGCCTGGTCTTCGACAGGAGTTTCAAATAAAGAAGAACCATGTGGTAAATATGTAGTTTAACCGAACCACTCCAAATCACTCATTTTTTTTTACTAACCGACACAGATCTTCATCCTCTTCCCATTTCAAATTTTGGAAAATCTGGGGGAAAATGTGTTTTAAGGTCATGAGAAAAATATTGAAAGCACGTAAAACGACAGTTCCGACCGTGTTAAAGCCTCGCCCTTCTTTCAGGATACAGAGTAGCAGGAAAACCTGATTTGCATCACAATGAAAGGAAACGGAAATTATTTTACTTCCTAATTTTTCTACAAATTCCGTGCCTCGCGCTGCCGCTCTCGCCGCGGCTAAACGCATAAACGGGGGGGATGTCATCGAAAATTTGGTGGTTACATTTTCATTTACTATGCCCTCCCCCCCTCCCGGGCCATAAATAATCACCGGTCCCAAGGATACTCTGTGTGTGTATCGTATATTGAAATTACAGATGTCACGTATTTACAAAATGTCGGCACTCTTGCATGCACGATATTTTAATCGTCACGCGCGGGGATAATCGTTACGGATTGGCTCTCCCCCCAACGCGTGTATAGCCCACGAGTAAACGATTAGTGGCAACCAGAAAACTTCGGTCGGTCGCCAAGGAGAGATTTGTTTTGCGCCCCGGTTTTGTCCCCATGGTTTCAGTGACGCGATTTTTTGACGGGTGTGACCAAATCTTTTGCTGTGTTTGTTTGGGTTTTCGGTCGCTTGGGAGCCGCTATAACAGACTTCGGCGCAACGCTGACCACAATGCATGCGTCGAGGAACAAACAAATCTGAAGGACGCCATCTCCATTTTACTGAATTTGGGTAAAAACCTCCAACAAAAATGACGATAGGGTTACACAAAGAAGGTGACCGTCAATCACACTCGACGCCCCAACCCGACGGAGGAATACCGGATTATGACGAAGATGAGGGTGAAGGTGGATGTTGGGCGTCATGTCAGGGTTGCCTCATGGGTGAGTAATTTAAAAATAAGATAATTCGTGCCAAAATTATGTAGACCGTTAACAACGTAGCGTGGCTACGCGGAATGAGCGAGCCAAGTTGGGGAGAGGAGGAAATGAAGACGGCCAAAATCAGGGCAAAAAGTTAGCGTTTGTTTAGTGTTAAATAACTGAACTGCATGTAAGATTGACGTTCACGGATGTTCGTTACTGAGTACGAGCTGGAAAAGCTTGCGAACAATAAATTACTTCATTTTGTTTATATTTTTTTTTTGGGGGGGCACCCGTGGGAGTTTTGTCTATTGGTACGCGAATGTCAAGAAGATATCTTCTCAAGCGGAGAAGCGCGACGACGCCGATTGAGCGAGCGACTCTACTAATCTGCACCGTTAAAATACGTGTGCAGGTTGTTTTTACATCTATTCTTACGTATCTCTAGCACCTACAAAGATGAGCGCAGCGCTAAATGAAAGATAACTAAATAACGAGTCGGTTAGGCCTATCTCTTAACTTGATTTTGTGACTAACACACAAAACAACTGTTCCGAAAATTGATTCATGATTCCAATTTAATCGAACATTCACTGCTCAAACTAATCAAAAAGAAACTTGGTTGAAAAGAAATAAAAATAAACCCACCTAAAATGACGACATATGTTGCGTCATACGCAGTGTCAGTAAGACGACACATCTTCTTGTTTACTTTAGTTTTTGCTATTGTCTGCTGACATTGTACATAATTACATGATGGTTTGGGTTAGGTGTAAGAATGGGCCCAGCGCCTAAACCTCGCCCTTTGTGGCACAATCAATTTTTTTTCTTGAATTTTGTCGATCTCTGTACTTTCACGTGCTACAATAAAGTTTATTATTATTATAATTATTATTATAAAGAAATTTCAAAATTGGTTGGCTTCTATATACTGGTTCTGTGCACGGAAAATACCTGCAGGCTTTAAAAGGTAAATTGAAAACAGTGGCATAACTACAATTAGCCAGAGGCGGCAATCGCCTCTTAGCCCAGTGACTATGAGGGGAACTTCACTGGTCCCAAATCAAGTCACACGCTAGTGTGTCGCCCACCAAGATGATAAACGGTAACACCTATCCAGATAAAATGTATATGAGCATGGCGACCACTAGACACGTTGTGTCTTTACAGTTAAGGTAGTTTGGTTGTTTTCAGCCATCTGAGGATAAACAACAATGCGACAGAAAAGGCTGAAACTTGTTTGATCGGGAAACTTTGGTTGCCTGACAACATAAATAAAAGTCACCGTTAGTTAGAAATTGCCTAATTTCTAACTTGTAACGCTTTTTTGTATCACGAAAATAAATTCTTCCATACGGTGAATAAAGCTGGTTTTTTAGCTCATTTTACAGGTATTGATCTGGAGATGTGCCCTTTTCATATGGCTTCTTCTGATTGGTCAAGTGGTTCAGGGGTTAGGGAGCCCCAAACGACCAAATTGATTGTTTTGCATTGTTTTAAACATTGTTTTTACGCAACAATGCCAAACTGAACATTAAACAATTTCGTGCGTTTGTTGGGAGATACTGCAGTAATAATAAGAAATACTAATCATTTGAAAAACGGTAATTGCTGTCCTCGAAATCTTACAAAAGCCAACAAAAAAAAAAACGAAGAAATGGAACAGTAAACTAGATTGGTGTTTCCATCTCATAATTGCTAAGACAAAAAATGGATTTCATCAATTTGGACCAAAAATAGCTGATATCTACCCCAAAACAAAACTTGTTAAGGATTCCCGCCAAGCATTTCGGCCGTGTGAAGTCGTGACATCAAACGCCAAGCTTTTTCGCCTAGCTAATCCCACTAAGACTTCAAATGTAATTGAAAATTGCGCAGTAAGCAATTTTCAAATATTTCATTTAAGCTTCGAACTCTTATTCGGTGGGATTAGCTTGGGAAAAGAGCTTGGCGTTTGATATCACGACTTCACACGGCCGAAAATCTTGGCGGGAATCCTTACCAAGTTTTGTTTTGGGGTAGATAACGTTGATATTTGCCTAATTACTGGCTGACGCTTTTTTTTTTTTATCACGTAAATAAATTCTTTCATACGGTGAATAAAGCTGGTTCTTAGCTCATTTTACAGGTATTGCTACGGCATAAGGTCTCTTTTAATTGGTCAAGTGGTTCAAGGGTTAGGGACCTCTAAACGACGAAAGTGATTGTTTTAAACATTGTTATTGTGCAACAATGTAATGCCAAACTGAACATTAAATAAATCCGTGCGGCTGCAGTACTAATAAGAAACAGTAATCATATGAAAAAAGGTGACTCCGCTCCTCAAAATGTAACGAAACAAACAAAAATAAAAAGAAATTGTCCAGAAAACTAAATTGATATTTCCATCTCATGATTACTAAGAAAAAATAATTGGATTTCATCAATTTGGACCAAAAAGATCTGAAATCTACCCCAAAACAAAACTTGTTAAGGATTCCCGCCAAGCTTTTCGGCTGTGTGAAGTAACGATATCAAACGCCAAGCTCTTTCGTCAAGCTAATCCCACTGACTAAGAACTGTTACATGGTGGGATTGGCTTGGCGAAAAAGCTTGGCATTTGATATCACGACTTCGCACGGCCGAAAAGCTTGGCGGGAATCCTTAACAAGTTTTGTTTTGCGTTAGATTAAATACATAGGCTATAGATGTGTTTAAGTTACAGATACAGGTCTACGAAAGTTACGTCGTGTGTGTGGCGCAAACTTGACCATTATTTTCATTTGTGTGGCAAAAAGTTAATTTTTTTAAATTTAATTTTCACGAAGGGAGGGGCTTCACTGGGCGCTCTCCTTGTGTGGCACAAACGTGATTGTTTATTTTTTGTGTGTGGTGTAGATGGTGTGGGGCCGGCTTTCACTTGGCTCATCCTACCTTTGACCAGAGATTTCACTTCTCATTTGAATCTGACGCAAATAACAATAATGACGATGGGGCAGTGCTTTTTTTGTGGTGTGCTCGCAGCGCGACTCGCGGCAGAATCGGAGGCTAAGCGGATGACGCGTCGAATCTCTATTGCCAAGCCTTTATAGATTTTAGGAAACCATGTTTCTACTTTATTGCTCGTAAGGAAGTGAGACTGCACGTAAGGTCATGTCAGTAAGGAGTGCATAGGCCATGTCAGTACGACCGGGGTGCAGGAGTGAGCTGTGTTAGCGTAAGTAGTCTTAAGTAGCTGTAAGCAGTGGTTACTAGTGAGCGCATAGCGTAAAGGCTTTTAGGCTCAGTGAAATAAAGTACGGTATTGCTCTAAGTATTTATTAGCCGTACGTTTCTTTTCGTGAAAAGCGCCGCATTACGGACCGTTCATTATTTATGAACGGGGGTGGGCTGGCGGATTGTCGTCATCAACATGAAAAAAAATTCATGACCCCCCCCCCTCCCATTGGCGTTAGTGAATTTTTAACCCCTTCCACCCAAAAAAGTATATTACAAATTTCATTTTCATGAAATGAGTGTAGCGAAATGTACTAGGCCTACTTTAATACGTTGTGGGATGTGCTGAGCTAAATAAATTTATTGCATTAATATTCTATAATTTGTTGTGCACTTACTCCCGCATTATTTACTTCCTGACCCCACCCTCTCCCGACAGCATCTTCAAAAAAATGTTAGCCCTCCCTCCCTCTCTCTTCATATAAAAATTTTCGTAACCCCCCACCATGATTTTCATAACCCCCCCCCCTAGCTGGGGAAATGGGGAGCGGGCCCTTAGCAAAACAAGAGTACGTTGTGTAGTTAACGTCCAAGTGCGCCTACAAAAACGGAAGTGACGTATTGTGCAATGGTCATACTGACATTGTCTTTCTACTACATCCCGCCGTGTTCGGCAAAGAGCTCTAAGAAAAAGAAACATACAATATAATGGCAGATTTGTTGGGAAAATGGTCCAATCTATTAGGCGACTAAAAATTAAGTAAGTGGTACTCACGAGCACACGCATACGTTTTTTTCTTAGCGCGTATGAGACTTTTTTTATGACGAGTCTGAAAAAAAAAGTACCAATCACGCATCAGCACGTTCACCTGGAGCCGATGACGATGACCACATGAGCTCTTTGGTCCATTCACATGATCGCCTAGAAAGAGTCGCCTAAGAAATGGGTCGCCTAAGAAAGGGATCGCCTAAGGGTCGTTCACAGGCATGTCACAACTAAATACTTTGATCTAAAGAGTGACTTTAATCAAATGTCCAACTTTGCACGCTGATCCTGGCACTAAAACATAGATAGAGTACTCGACAACAAAATGGTAAGCTACCGAGTTCGTTTTGTTTGGATAAAAAAAAAAAAAAGCCATCGCCAGCATCTGAAAATTCACGAATAAAACTTAAAAAAAAAAAAACACCATCCGTTCGCATCAATTTTTTTTAGTACCATTCCCGAGAACCACTTAATTAATTTTTATCGGCCTTAAAGCGAACTAAAAACAAATAAGTTTAAAAAAAAAAAAACATGGAGGGTTATGCGATTGATGTATGGGTTGAACCAAGAATTTCTAGGGTTGGGGAGAAGAATTTGTGACTGAGACTCATACTGAAGTCTTGGATACAGTCGTATTAGTTCAGTCTTAGTTTATAGAGGGCGCCATGTGTTTTATGTGGGTATTTCTACTCAGTTTTGAGCCTAAAATTAAACTAAACTCAACGAAACTAGCTTGATTTTAATTATTGTTTAGGTTAGCTTAGTTGTAATTTAACTTACTTTAGATTTAGGCTGAAAAATAAGCAAAAATTATAAGATGGAACACGTGGCGCCCTCTGAAAACTCTGACTCAACTAATGGGGACCAATCTAACGTAGTTTCAATAGGGACTTTTTAGCGTTACAAATTCTCCTCCCAAACCCTATAAATTCTTGGTGAACTTGTACATCAGTGGTTTGCAATCAATAATTGTCCGAGTGAAACGAAGCAACCCTCGATGCTGAATTGAATTTAGATTTTGCGTGTCTGTTTGTCTGTTTCGGATACGATAACGTTGGCAATTTTGGTTCTTCAAATTTACTGAGAAGTGGCACATGTGAAAAAAAGGAGCTCGAAGATAAAATTCACTGAAGATTCCTTGAACAATTTTCCCGAATTTTCCGAGTGCGAAGGGAGTCAGAAGCTATATAGGACCCACTAACTGGGCCGGAAAAACCCACTCAAAGAGTTCAAACAGCAAAACACAATTTTAATTTTCGGCACTTTCAAACAGCTATGTGTCTTGGTCATCTACAGTGATGGGTGCAAGTCAATTCCGGACTTGGAATTAATTGACTCAATTCCACTTATTTTTATGGACTTCGTGAAATTGATTCTTCTTTCGATAATTCCAGGTTATGAATTCATGGAATTGACTTTATTAATCTTCCATTCCGCTTAACTTGGGTATTTGCCGAAATTATAAACTGACTTGGTAGGACTTGACTTGATGACCATCAATTCAGCCCATGTTGCCCATGTTGATTTGACTTGCCTAGTCATCCATTAAAATGGCATTGCCTAGATTTGGTTTGATATTTTATTTGACAAATTCTTTGTTTTGACCTGATTTGATTCAACGTGAAAATTAGGCGAATTCCAACAAAATCCAAATCCATTTACACAATTTTAGCTTCAAAATTCACCAAAATCGTCTAATTTTTGGCAATTCCATACACTTTGTCAGAATTTATCTGAATTATGCTTGACTTAGCCTTAATTGGTTGGAATTGATCAAAATATTTCCTGAATGACCCAGGAATGGATTGGAACTAAGACTGGATCAACAGCGAGTCAGTGAATTGGAATTAATTTGTCAGAATGAGAAACGAAAGTAATTGATTGGCAATGATTTGACAACGCAAATGCAGAATGCGGCAATGGATTGAAATGAATTGAAACATGGTAGTGACTTGGTTGGAATTGACTCATGAACTCATGAAATTGAATTGGAATTGGTATGGAATGGAATTGCTTCTCAACGATGTTTAGGTAGAAAAGGGTTTGACTTGACTTACTGTTCAATTGATGTATAGGTAATTGACTCAAATCCGTTGAAATGGAATTGTGCCCATCCTTGGTCACCTAGTAAACAAGCACAAACACAATGAGCATGATAGCAAACATCATGGTAAGAAAGATGTGTACTTAAAAATAAAAAAACTCTAAATAAAAGTGGGAGAACCCCACTATTCAGACATCGTCGCCATATTGGATGTGATGTCATGCTATCTCAAATTACATTTACAGGCATGTTTCGTAAAAAGGTTTGTATAAAAAAAAAGTTTGTGTGAAAAATTGCCTGTAAATGTAATTTGAGAGGAGTGCACAACATGACGTCACATCCAATATGGCGACGAAGCCAATATCTGGATAGTAGGGGTCTCCCTCTTCATGTGTTTTACTTGGTGTTTACTAATTTGTAAGCACATATCTTTTTAGCCTTTTTTACCATCATGTTGGCTATCATCCTCATTGTGTTTGTGCTTGTTTACTAGGCGACCAAGACACACAGGTATTTGAAAGTGCCGAAAATTAAAATTGTGTTTTGCTGATATTCTTGGTATTTACGTCATCTACGTTCTTGTTTGGAGGGCGGATTTTTCCCTACCCTCTTAGTCCGCCGATAACCACCCAGACTAGGTATGAAAGGGACCATTAACAAAGTACGTTAGTTATGCTCCGAGGCGGGGGGGGGGGGAGTTCAGTGTCACAAAACATGACATGCGGAATGTAGGGGAAGGGGGGCTGTCAAATATGTGACGTCACAGTTTTATATATTTGGAGCGGAGCGAGGCCGCACGAAATCGTTGTTAAAGGCGTGTCTATGTGAAAATGGCTCCTCAAAATTGACCTATCGGCAGCGCTGGTGCTACCTATGTAGACACGTGCTATACTATTCACCAGGAGGGGAAAGTCAAATACCAGGACCGCTTGTTTTTGTGTTATAAGCACGTTATTGGAGCGTAGTTCCGCTATGATACCACACCAGTGTGATTTTAGAACGCGAAACCAACCAGGAATAGCCAAACCACACTTTGAATGCAGTAGCACGGTTGTCTGGACAAGATTCAGCTAAAAAAAAAAAATCCGAAATTAGATATGGGGCTGAGGAATCATAAGGGTAACAAAATGGACCAAGAGCCAAGAGCCACACAGTGAGAATACCATGGCCGTGTCAATTGTTAAAGAAATACGGATGCTAACCTATTTACGTTGCCTTTTGGGCTTATATGTCAGACTGCCTGAGCGGGGAATCGAACCCACGACCTTTGAAATCAATGGCCGAGGTCCTACCAGCTCAGCGGGTAATATGGTATAGGTAATATGGCTCAGCGGTAGGACCCCGGCTTTTGATTTCAAAGGTCGTGGTTTCGATTCCCCGCTCAGGCAGTCTGACATAGAAGTCCAAAAGGCCACGTAAAGAAGTTTGCATCCGTATTTATTTAACCCATCTTGAGCCATTGGCTTTTCCATCCTGTATAACCAATTGTTAAAATAGCACTATAGTGTCCGCGGCCCATCTTGAGTTCGCCCCAGAATCAATACAAATAATCGATTGTATGTTTTTGGTAGCAGAGTGCCTTGTTGATATCCAAAATAATTAAAAAAAACCAATGGCGGCCGTCGATTAAAACCAACCCCTCCAGGAAGAGGTCGCCGATCATAAAATACGTGCAGGACTCAAGATACGCCGTGCACACAATAATCTAGCTCTTGCTTGCACCAAGCGAAAGAATGCACAACGGCATTTCCTTTTAACAAAACAAACAGCCACGACCTCCTTAATTATTGAGTGGAAATTTTGTTCGTCTTCGTGCACCTGGGAGCAAGTTATAAAGGTTAACAATATCACTGCCGCTAGATGGTACCATGGTATTTTCGTTCGCGTTTCAATCGGTGATAGTGCCACTTTAAGTTGAGTTCGTTACTGATTGTTAAAGGCATGTTCAACATATTCCTAAAAAGGCATGTCACGCATGAAATCGTCGTTATAGGCGTATCGATGGCTAACAGCGGTTTCCCAGACCCCCTAGCTGGCTTTGTTTGGCCTCCTCCGAAAAATTTCCTTCTGTAGTCTAAAAATTCCCCTTAACTTCTATTTTTTTTTTTTTTTTCAATAGGTGTTTGGGCAACTCGACAACTGGCAGGAACCAAAGACAGAGAACGTTTCATCAGAACTACACTACGGGAACTCTTCGTCTACCTATTGTTTCTAGTGGATTTGTGCATACGTAAGTTTGGTCAGACATTGAGTTAATCGAATCAATAAGTTAAGTCTTTGGACTTCCCTTTGTATCGGGAAACTATACGGGCTGAAATACGTTACAAATTGTATAAACTTAATTTAATAAACTCTGTCTAAGAGCAGAAAGGTATGTAGGAAGAACGACTAAAAAAAAAAAGGTCTTAAATCGTAACTCGTCGTAGCTCCTTTTTATATTAAAGAAGCATTCCTACTTAAAGGCGGGTTATCACTAAACGAAAGTTTGCAGTCTCTAGCTCTACCTACACTCTTCTCAAGAAAGAATAAAAAAAAGCAATCAGTCTGGTTTAAAGACTGGCCTTGTGAGGAAACAAGATACACTAATCTGAGAAAGAATGAAAAGACAACTGCCCCGACTGGGACTCAAACCTAGGACTAACTGCTGACTATAGGCCGGGTGCTCTAACCACTGCACTACCGGGGCGGATACTGGCTACACGCTCCAGCCGAGCTAAGAAGCTGTTCAGTCTTTCTCAGTGATGACCTAGAGGTCACAAACATACACAAGGAGGGAAAGCAACATTGCTTCTTGGCCTCCGCACTAGAAATAATGCAAGTAATAAATAAAAATAAATCACAAGGTAAAGGGTAAACGAAGCAAAGAGTCTGCATTATATTTTTAGCAAGTGGAATCTTTTCTTTTCCGATTACAACTTCCCAACATAAGGGATTAGAGAAAACAACGGGTTTTTTTTAAGCCTAAGAAATCCGTTCTGAAAGCACTGCTTTGACTAGAAGTGCCGTTGTTTTCCCTCCCATTTTCATCTAGTTCCCATTGTAGCTATCTCTCCAATATCTCTTATCCAATACGCCGTTACTGTCGCTGCTATGGAAGCAGTCGTTTTTGTTAATATTGATCGTTATTTGGCAGAGTTTATGAATTGGCTCTTTGTAGTTAGATGCCACCTAGAGGTGATTCTTGAATTCAAACCACGAAAGGCTTAGCTAATGAGTTCAAAGTTGCAGTAACAATTACTACCCTAATTACAATGTGAGTTAGTACAAAATAAAGGATAAATTATTTTTGCAAGTCAAATTATCAACCGTTTTATGTCCATTGTTTTTTTTCCTCCACAGTGACGTTTGGCATGACCAGCATCAACACTTTCCATCTTACGAAAGTCATGAGTGACTTATTTTTGGACAGCCCTTTTCCGGACGAAGTCACCACCTTCAAAGACATCGGCGAAGTTAAAGACATCTGGGAAGTATGTACCTTACATACAACCTTACTCCAAGGGGATTGATAGGGGGATATAGTGTACATTTAAACTGTTATTCATACACTCTAGAGAGTATCCAAGAGGCATTAGTATTCTCGTGTTTAAATCTGGAAGATTTTTCGTACACTCTAGGGAGTATCCGAGAGGCATTAGTATTCTCGTGTTTAAATCTGGAAGATTTTTCGTACACTCTAGGGAGTAGCTAGAGGTATTCATTCGCGTGTTTAAATCTGGAAGATTTTTCGTACACTCTAGGGAGTAGCCTAGAGATATTCTCGCGTTTAAATCTGGAAGATTTTCTGCACACTCTAGGGAGTAGCCTAGAGATATTCTCGCGTTTAAATCTGGAAGATTTTCTGCACACTCTAGGGAGTAGCCTAGAGCTATTCTCGTGTTTAAATCTGGAAGATTTTCCCTAGACTGTAGGGAGTAGCCAAGAGGCAGTAATATTCCCGTGTTTAAATCTGGACGGTATTCCCTACACTTTTAGGCTTAACGGCGCATCGACAGCTAGGTCACTATAGGGAGTAGCAAAGTAGCAATAGTATTCAAGTTCGACCCCCCCCCCCCC
>JAHWFP010034566.1:16936-28742 GCA_023313725.1 Lithobius niger | reverse complement strand
CCCCCCCCCCCACCATCGGCGATAAATAATGACTGGTCCCTTAGTTTTGGGATATAAACCTTGAGTTCGACCTCCCCCCCCCTTTCACGATGCTTGTTTTATTTTGCAGTATTTCGAGACAGTTGCAGTTGAAGCCCTCTTTCCAAGCAAGCTGTACAATGACGATCCAATTATAACAAAAGACGACCGTTTTATCCTGTTTGAAAATAAATTGCTCGGTTACCCGCGCCTCAGACAGCTCCGCGTCAAAAACGATTCGTGCGATATCGCAGAAGATTTTAAGGGGATCGTCAAAGGGTGTTTCGACAACTATGCTCCCGACATTGAAGACCCGGCCCTATTCGGTGACGTCAACGATTCAGTTTCACCGACTGCGTAAGTAAAAAAAAAATTTGTGATTTTATTTTTCGTGTGTTCAAGTTGGATGCTGAATAAATAATCATTGAAATGTGGAGATTTTTGTTTAGTATTTATAATTGTTTATACCACGGCTGTGACGTCACGCTAACTCAACGCCACGCTAAATTTCCGTAGGTTAAATTCCGTTAACCAACACCGGAAGTGTGCGTCATCGCAAAAAGTGTGGGTTATCAAGTTACCCAACACTTTTGCCGATAACCCACACCTTTTGCTGATAATCCACACTTTTGACACTTCCGGATCACGCGACCGGGAACGCACACACAAATTCAGCGTGCAAAAAAAAAACGTAATGCAATAAAAACTTACAAAACGAATTACTTAAAATGAATGAAATCCGATTCCTGCAAACTCTTACATGTGTGGTCCATATCTAAGCGTGTTCACTCGCGTTACCTCCCCCCCCCCTACTCCCTTCCATCCCTCCTTCCGTCCAAAAACTGAAATGGAATGACCTCTGTCGTACCAAGAGGGGCTCATTTCATTGGCTCCTGTTCATACCGATACCCTATTACTGTATTTTTTTAAACAATTCTCAAACTATAAATGCACAAAATGAATTACGTACCTTCTCAGAATGTTCTACTAATGTCACTGTATCCCTGCTGTCTCACATGTCGAATTATTCGCTCCGAAACATGATAAGGCTTCGATAAGTACAAGCGAGGTTCCAGCGAAAAACCAAACCCAACCGACGCTCGTCTAACTGGGCCCCCCCCCCCCCCCCCACAAAGTTTGACTCGTCCGTCTACCACACACTTCTACCTCCGCAAACTAAAATGGTATGACCTTCATTCATACCGATACCCTATTACCGTATTTTTAAAACAATTCTCAAACTACAAAATGAATTACGCACCTTCTCAGAATGTCCTAGTAATGTCACTGTATCCCTGCTGTCTCACGTGTCGAATTATTCGCTCCAAACACGATAAGGCTTCGATAAACACGCGCGAGGTTCCAACGAAAAACCAAACCCAACCGACGCTTGTCTAACTTTCACAACCCCTCCCTCCACAAAGTTCGACTCGTCCGTCTATCACACACTTCCCCCTCCGCAAAATAAAATGGTATGACCTTCATTCATATTGATGGTCACCGTTTTCTTGAAGCAATTTTCACAAAACACAAACATGTTTTAATTAAATACGAGTTAGCTGGACGTTTCAACAGTGATATAAATCAGTTATAGTTTATAAACGATTGGTTATCTATTTTTAATGCACGGCTGGGATGATTTGGCTGGCTCGACATGCAAATTGCTTCTCGCCAACCAAATCATCCCAGCCGTGCGTTAAAAATCGATAACCAATCGTTTTTAACCAATAACTATTTATTACTTATTGTGACCTGTCTCCTTGATAACGGAATGCAGAAATCTCCGTTGCGTCGCTGCTTTGATTTACGTCTACTTAAAAAAATAAAAAATGCTGAAAGGTACTCATAAATAAAAGCAGCGACTCGGTGCGGAGATTGCCGCATTCCGTCGTGTTTCTAATTTTTTTATTATTACCTGTTTACTTGATAACGGAATGCAGTAATCTACAAACTGCTTCGCTGCTTTTATTTATGTGTGTAGTTTTAGGTGCACACATAATAAAAGTAGTGACACAGTATGGAGATTACTGCATTCCTTTATCAAACATACAGGTCATACATAATACAAGATTAAAAAAGACTGCGGAAAATAATCTCCGTACTGCGTTGCTGCTTTTATTTATGTGTGCACCTTTCAGCTTTAGGTGCACACATAAATAAAAGTAGTGACGCAGTACGGAGATTACTGCATTCCTTTATCAAGCATACAGGTTATAATAAAAAGTTAAACAAGACTATGGAATGCAATAATCTCCGTACTGCACTGTTGCTTTTATTTATGTGTGCTCCATTCGGCTTTTTTTTTTCAAAAGCTGAAAGGTGCACACATAAATAAAAGTAGTGACAGAGTACGGAGATTACTGCATTACGCTATCAAGCAGACAGTTCATAATAAAAAATTAAAATCACTGAACCAAAAATAAAACGCACAAAAAAAAAACATGGCAATATGTTCACAAGAGTATTCAACGTTGGCATTGCTGACAATTTAGCACCCAGAGATACACTGAAAAAATGGATGGCTTTAAATCTCCAAATATTCGATTTTCATTCAAAACCGTTTTAAGGATAAAACACATGGCACAAAACTCTATGAAAAATAGCACAAACGCACAAATTAAACAGGACGGAAAGCCAATTGGCTCTAGATGGTTACAAACCTATTTACGTTACCTTTTGGACTTAATGTCAGATTGTCTGACGGGGAATTGAACCCTCGACCTTTGAAATACGCGGTAGGACCTCATCCTTTGATTTCAAAGGTCGTGGGTGCGATTTCCCACTCAGACTGTCTTACATAAGTCCAAAAGGCAACGTAAATAGGTTTGCATCCGTATTTATTTAATCACAGATTAAAATGTGTTTGTGACTAAACCAACACCGGTACAATTTCTTTTCTTACATGCTTACCACCATGCAGTCGTTTGAAAACTTTTAACTTTAACTTTAATTCTTTTTTCCAAATCGCCCCAGCAGGCTTTACATGGAATTGAAACAATTTCAATAACGGTTGTCATAAAACTATAATATTTTACACAATAAATAACAAACAACAATTTTCTTCTTCGGTGATAGGTTGTAGCTGTAAATCTGATACAATAAATACATTTTCACGGTAAGAATATACCTTCATAATTTTGTAACAAAAATTAACCAATGGGAAGCCAATAAACGGCAGCCACCAGCCAATCACGCCTACTTTACACCGGTTAAACGACCACACGGGATTATATCAGATTAAACCTTTAGCCTCATCCCTCCATCTTAGTTTTACGATCGACTCGTCTGAATCCTGTTTTCAGCAGTATAACGAACGTTTGAAAGAACTGCATTTGGTAGGCCTAAACCAATTTCTAAACGTATACGACGTACCTGATAAGACAAATGACACATTATTTGAGTTCCCGGCGATGTACGCTTAATCTTTGGTTACCATGGTGACAGAAGATGGCCAGCCCAAGTGCGTGAAGCCGCTCTCATTAGATTAGGCCTATCGCCGCCACTACCCGAAGCGTAGAGGTCCCAGTACGTAAATATTACGCGGTACTTGAATTAACCGGAAATAGTACGAAATAAATTAATAAAAATTATCGTAAAATCTTATTGTTACAAAGCATATCATATTTTTAATCTAAGAAATGACATTTTCATTAAAAATACAACACGTATTTAATTTGGTTGAAGCGCTCTGACAAGCAACTTCTGTCCTATCACGAAAGTTACTTTCAGTTTCGGTAAATTTGTGACGGATCGTTAGGGAAACAAACCTGCTTTATATACTTATGAAGGCGGCGGTAAAAAAAATATCAATCCTATACACGCTAAATAAACCAATAAGTGCATCTGGCACAATTTGTACACTTTCATCATTTCGTGCACACAGGAATTGTCAATTCAAGCGTCAAGCCACTGCCTTATTATGCAAGTTGAAGTAATGTTTAAAGGAGACGGTGTATTCTCGTTTCAAATACAAGTCGTGCGTAGTTTTTAGTGTCGATAAATTTCTCAACCACTCGTTACATTCCCAAGCTGATAAAAAAAACCTCGCGCAAGCGCTCCGTATTATTTCATCTTCGGAATGCCACTCGTGATTGAGAAAATTTATCGATGACAAACTATTCTTACCGGAAGTTACGTCATTAGTCTTATTGAAATTATTGTTTTTAAATGGGTGTCCAGACAACACCTTTCTGGCTTAAGACAAACTGGAATAATTCCAAAAAACTTAGCCTATAATGTTAAGAGAGAATAAGCATACTTTTACGGTGTATTATCTCTTATTTTAACTGACGCCTGCTTTGGAAGACGAAGCTTTTTTTTTTTCGTATTACTGTTCACTGTTCTGAATTTTATTCTTAATCTTTAGGTTAAGAGTCAAGAGCGAAATAATATGAATCCATTTATTCTTTGGTAGGTGGAAATACCAAACCGAAAAACAACTGAACAGTATGACGCATTGGGGAGAGTTGGCCAGTTACAGCGGATCTGGTTCATATGCCGATTTCAACAAAGATACGGCCAACGAAACATTCGCCATTATTGCAGAATTGAAGGACAATTTATGGATCAGAAGAGGGACCCGCGTTGTCTTCCTCGACTTCACCGTCTACAACGCTAACGTCAATCTCTTTTGTGTTATCAAGTAAGGCAATTTTGGACAGTTAACTATTTGATAGTTTTAAGTAATAGTAATTGGTGAGAAACGAGCGGTTATCGATTTTTAACCCACGATTACGATTATTGAGTGCATACGAGAGCCGGGACACTAATCACAGCCGTGGATTAAAAATCGATAACCACTCTTTCTCACCAATAAATGAGTTATACCACGGTTGGGACATCAAGCTAACTCGTATTTAATTAAAACGTGTTTGTGTTTTATGAAAATTGCTTCAAGAAGTACGGTAATCATCAGTGTGTTGCTATGAATGATGGTCATCCCATTTTAGTTTATGGAGGGGGGGGAGTTGGTGGTAGACGGACGAGTCCTTTAGGTCAAGTTTGTGGAGGGAGCGAGGAGGGGGAGTGGGTGGGAAGGAGACAGGCGTCGTTTGGCCGGATTTCACGCTAGCAAGCTATCTCATGTTTTCGAAGCTTTTTGGAGTGAAAAAACATCGATAAGATGCAACAGGGATAGAATGACATTGTGCTGGAACATTCTGGCAAGGGATGTAATTCATTTTGTGCGTTTGTAGTTTGAGAATTATTAAAAAAAATACGGGGATAGGGTATTGGTATGAATGAAGGTCAGTCCATTTTAGTTTGTGGAGTGAGGGAAGGGGGGGGGGAGTTACGTGGAGTGAATAAGCTTAGCTATGGGCCAGACATGTGAGAATTAGCTGGATAGGATTTCATTCAGTTAAGTAATTCCTTTTGTACGTTTTTATTGCGTAGTTTTTGGTTGTTGGTGTGCGCGTTGCCAGTCGTGTGAACCGGAAGTGTCAAAAGTGTGGGTTATCGGCAAAAGTGTGGGGTAACTTGATAACCCACACTTTTTGTGATGACGCACACTTCCGGTCACGGTTAACGGGATTTAACCTACGGAAATTTAACGTGGTGTACAGTTAGCGTGACGTCACAGCCACGGTATAAAAGAAGTTTAACTACTTCATAAATTGAATTTGCAACCAATCTAAGGCCACATGGAGTTGGTAAAATTGAAAGCTCAGTCCAAGGGGGATGGACGGGGCCGCAGAGTGATTTTTCTACGTTTTCATGCATTTTTTTTACGCATTATACGTTTAGTCCCTTCTTTAGACCTTTTGTCATTATTTATTTTGAAGTGGGGTCTACTCCTATAAAACAACCTGTACGGTTTTCGTACTCAGCGTACAACCAGACTAAAACCAACTCGTGCTAATTAATTTGAAACCACAACCCTTGCGCTATGCTCCCTGGGTAAAACTGCAAATATTGCTAAA
This sequence comes from Lithobius niger, assembly GCA_023313725.1. NCBI lineage: Eukaryota > Metazoa > Arthropoda > Chilopoda > Lithobiomorpha > Lithobiidae > Lithobius > Lithobius niger. The sequence continues at coordinate 22,803 of JAHWFP010034566.1, read as the reverse complement.
ATTGCAAAAAATTGCAAAAATAGCATTTCATTAGTTCTAATGTCAGGTTACAGACTTCGTGCGAAAACTGCAGCCATATTCAGGGTGGCGTTCTACCTGGAAAACCTTGAAAATCGGGAAAATTCACGGAATTTATAAAGTTCTGGAAAAGTCAGGGAAGAATCAAAGAATTTTTTAAACATACCAGGGAATTTCGTTGAAACCTTGAAAATCCTTGAAAGCCTTGAAAAACCTTGAACAACCTTGAAAATCGGAAAATTCAGGGAATTTATAAAGTTCTGAAAAAGTCAGGGAAGAATTAGAGAAATTGATAAATATATTCAGGAAATTTCCTTGAAACCTTGAAAATCCTTGAAAAACCTTGAAAATCGGGAAATTCAGGGAATTTATCAAGTTCTTGAAACGTCAGCGAAGAACTAGAGAATTTGACAAACACATACTGAGATTCAGGGAACTTCAACATTTTGGAAAGTCTTTTTCTTCCATAAAGACTTGCTAATTTCGTATTTCACTTGTTACTTCTAAAACCTTCACTTTATTTCAGTTAAACTTAAAGTTATCATGTTTTTTGTTTGTTTGTTTCATAGTGATAAAGCAAAACTTCTTAGGCCTATTATTAATATGGGTCGTAAGTACGTTTCTAGTTTTGTTCAGATTACGGCATTCCTATTCTTTACCATGTCCCAGTTAGGGTCATGCAATTTTTGATTTAGCAAAGCGATGGCATGTATAGTTTTTGCGATTTAAGTGATGTTTGGAAAACAATTTTTTTATCTAGTCCTGTACTGCTTTTTTAGACCGAAAAAAACATCACGGAAAAATCTCAGTATTGGTCTGGAAAACCTGGAAAAATCGGGGAATTTCATCAAGAGGTTTTGAACGCCACCATGCATATTATCGGCAAAAGCACTTGTGGTATTGTGACTGCTGAATTACTTCCTTGTAGTGTATAAAAGAATTATTGTATGGGTTTTTACATACTCGATTTTCCCCATTTTTGAGCCACATTAAGAGGGCCCCCTTTAAAAGCACCAAAATGCTATAAACGCCCATGGGGTGCGTTAATTTCGTGATTTAGGGCATTTGCCTCCCTCTTAACATAGAGGCAGACGTGCAACTTAGTGAGGATGCACACGCCTAGGGCCTTTCATCTTGCGAGCCGAGCGCCAACGCTTGAGTCGTAGCAGTTGGTAGGATGTGGGGAAACAGAGCACGCACCTCTGAGAACGGTAATAAACCGATGTTTGGCAAATGAAGCAAGCAGTCTGCATTAAAGACTGACCTTGTGAAGATACACGATACATTAACTTGAGAAATAAAGAAAAGACAACTGCCCCGAGTGAGACTCGAACCCAGGACTTCCATTTTACTAGCTGGGCGTTCTAACCACTGCACTACCGGGGCGGGTTCTGGCTACAGGCTCCGGCCGAGCTAAGTAGCTGTTCAATCTTTCTCAGTGTTGACCTACAGGTCACAAACATACATACAAGGAGGGAAATCAACATGGCTTCTTGGCCTCCACACTAGAAATAATGCAAGGAGTAAATAAAGAGGAAATCACAAGGTAAAGGGTAAATGAAGCAAGCAGTCTGCATTAAAGACTGGCCTTGTGAAAATACACAATACACTAATCTGAGAAAGATAGAAAAGACAACTGCCCTAACTGGGACTCGAACCCAGGACTTCCCGTTTACTAGCCGGGCGCTAGGCTAGGCTTCCCGTTTACTTAGCTCGGCTCCAGTAGTACTTAACCAGAACCCGCTCCGGTAGTGCAGTGGTTAGAGCGTCCAGCTACTATACAGTGGGTTCGAGTCCCAGTCGGGGCAGTTGTCTTTGCTTTCTTTCTCAGATTAGTGTATTGTGTATCTTCACAAGGTCAGTCTTTAATGCAGACTACTTGCTTCATTTACCCTTTACCCTGTGATTTCCTCTTCATTTACGATGTTTGGCCTTCAATCGGTATTGGAATGAGTCATTTCTGACAACCATGAAATGGACAGAAGAACCATTGTCACATATTTGGTGCCCAACGTGGTGCTCGAACCCACGACCCCAAGAAGAGAGTCTCGTGCTCACCCGTGGAAATGCTACATTATTATCAACTTGTTAGTTATTTTTATAAACTGTTGATTGGCTGTGATACTTGATTATTGTCCGTTATTGTATTTTATCTAGGGTGCTGACGTAGGACACAAATAAAAGCCGGGATAGCTAAATGATTTGAGTAACCAATGGTCGCCGATTACCCGCCAAAGAACTGTTGAGATTTAGTCCGAGGAGACAATTTAGCTTTAAGCTGCAAATGGGTCATAGTGAAGCAAATGGTAACACTCCATTCTACAACCGTAATAGCCACAATAGTATATTTCTGGAACTGACCGACGTATGACAACATTCTTAATATCCTACGCTTCTAAAGTGCAAATGAAATGGTAAAACAAAAATATTCACGCGAAATTGAGTTATTGGTATATCCTTGATTATTCATGAAGATTTAACGTGGCTAAATACCGGAAGTCATCACGGAAAATGAAATACATCTAACGACCAGTAAAATGGCTAAGTTAACTTCGACTTGGATTTAACTGACTTAATTCTACTTTAGCGAGTTGACTTGAACTTAAGGCCGTTACAGATAATGAATTCACGAAATTAATTTGTTTACTATCCAATTCCACTGACTCAGTTCATAAATTCAGCCCGATATTGCCCGAAATCAGTGATGGGCATAATTCTATTTCAATGGATTTTAGTCAATTACCTAGATATAAAGTGAACAGCAAGTCAAGTCAAATCCATTTCTGCCTGAATACCATTGATAATCAATTCCATTCCAGGTCAGTCCAATTAAAATTCATAACTCAGAGTCAATTCCAACGAAGTCACTGCCATGTTTCAATGCAATTCACATCATTGCCACATTATGTATTTGCCATTTCAAGTCATTTCCAATCTCCAATTTCCAATTTCCAGTAACTGATTGGAATGGATATGAAGTTATAAATAAAGAATATGGTGGTGACTTTAATTGCATTGGTTAATGGCAATGACATGGGTAGAATCGAATTTGACTCCCGAATCTGAATCGGAGGTATGATTGGAGTAGCTTCTCAATGAATTAGATTTTTTTTTAAATTAATTTCTTTGAGCCTTAAGTCAGCCGAAGCAATTTAATGCTCGTATGGCTGAACCGGCTCAATTTTGCACATTACCAGACTTTTTTTTGAGAGAAGAAATATCTGGTACAGGGAGGAGCCAACCCGGGCATTTGAACCGGGAAACCTCCGATCATCGTATGGGCCGAAAGATGTCCAGAATTGGCCTGAATAGTTCCCAAAGCCGCTGAAGGAGCATGGTAGCCTCTCATGCTGCCCTGGCTGGCAGTCCTGGCGGGGCCTTTGCCAAGGTCCCCTTTCCAGGGGTTCGACCAGATCCGCACCCCTCCAGCAACCATGCTGAGCTCTCTCACCGCTCAGTCACGATGACCACTGGAAAAGTCTTGACTTGCCATTGGCTTGACGCACATGTAATTGACTCAAATACATCCTTGAAACTAAATTGTGCAAATCTACTCATCCCCTCAAATCCACCCAAATTCAGTTGTTCCCGCGTTTCGAGGTGTCAATTTCTCATCCTCCTTACCATTCTACAATGAAACATCCAGGCAGAAACTGGTTCTTTTTGTAATTCCAAATCACGATACGTAAAATGTACTTTAAGGCTCATTTTATTTATTTACTTTTTTATTTTGCAGACTTGTTATGGAACTGCCAGCGACTGGAGGGGTTATCCCCTCCTGGAGTCTTAGAACAGTGAAGCTACTCCGATATCTCTCTACTTTTGACTACATCTGTCTGGCCTGTGAAGTAGCTTTTTGCTTCTTCATCATCTACTACATCATTGAAGAAATTTTAGAGGTGATTTCAACATAAAGAAACATTCAGTGTCTTTTTTTTTTAAAGAAATTTTAAGTCTTTCCCCTCCTCCGCTTTTATGAATTGGTGGTGTAATAGTGTTTTTTTAGTTAAACGTCCGTAATCATGGAGACAACAGAAATTTAATTGTTGGTATATTATGTATAATTTTAGATCAGCAAGATCCATTGCCCATATTTCAAATCTGTATGGAATATCTTGGACATTGTGGTCATTTTCGTAAGTACAAAATCCAAACTTTTGGATATTGTCTTGTTTCGCATGTACTGTTTGTTTAGTAATTTATTTCTAAACATTATTTTCTGAACAGTAATTGATTTCTTTAAAATCGCACTCTGGTTATGTGATCCTCTTCGATTGTTTGTGGAATTGGAGACTTGCAGGTAGACATCCGATCGTGAACCACCCTACAAAAGAAAAAAATAGAGAAAACATTAACAACCTTTTTTTCCAGTTATTCCTCTTTGTATATTTTTTAACAGTTACGTGTAACGGTTTAAAAAAAGTCACGAATAACTGACACACGTGACTATTTGTAATTTAGGCTAGCTGTTAGTGGTCCTAGGGTCCTTGCCAGACCTGTAGCTATCGTGACGCATTATTATTATTATTATTATTATACTGTAATACATCTTCGTTAAAGAATCAAATCACTGCTATCTTTAACAAATCCATCTACGGGATGCTTGTAATTGTTGTATTCGATATTGTGCTTTTTTAAATCCCCTCTTTCTTGTGTCACACTGTGTCGCAGCTTTTGAAATTCCCTGTCCCTACTAGAAGATGATGTCATATGAATCGAACCAAACACCCCCTCCCTGAATTATCACTGAAGAGAGACTTAATTCGTGAAAATAGTCAATTTTCTACATATTCTAGACCATTTTTTTGTACCACCCTGCACAACAAACAGGAAGTTTTAAAGTTTTCGCTCGATTGTAGGCAGCAATGGCGGACGCAGGATTTTTTTTGGGAGGGGCACAATGCTTGAAGGGGCGCCTTGTGGTACTAAAAAAAATTATTAATAAGCAGCCAGGGGGGTGTGGGAGCTCTGAAAATTCGCATATTTTAGAGCATTTTGAGGCCCATGGAGCAACATTTCAGCACTTTTTTTTTGGGGGGGGGGGGGGGGGGGCAACATTTAAAAATCTTAAGCAGCATGTTTTTTTTTTTTAGAATTTTGGAGCTAGCAAGTTTTTACTCAATCTATGACGCCAAACATCCGGTGTTAAATCATTCAAAAAACATTGGCAACAGTGGTTAGAAAACTGAAACCAGACGGCTTACCTTGACCACAAAAATGCACTAAAAGAAAGCTCAGCCAGGAATGTTTACTGAAAAAATGTTGGGTCATTACTAGAAAATAATAACCAGATTAAAAACTGTTGACTTCATACAGGAACTTGTGCGTCGACAGCCCGACTTGATTTGTCTAAGCAACATCAATTAAATAACCCACATCACCAACTTAGGCTGCTTAGATGACCATGACCTACATCGTTTGAATAAGTGGTCTGATAATCGAATTGGTCGGCTTGTGCATGGGGTTAGGCACAATTTGCATTATGACAATCTGGCGGAGTGATTAGATAATAGGCTTTTAAACCCAAAACTGCCATTTTGTCAATGAGGCTGCATAATTAGAATGTTATTTCTTAACTCCACAACCCACCTCGCATCAGTATGGTTGAAGGGTTAGTGCATTAATCTTCTAACCCAAAAGAATATGAGTAGTTATTCCATAGGCCTTATCCCAAAACCATGCCGCTCTGTTAATGATGGTGAGTAATGATCTTTAAACTGCATGATCTTTAAATTCCACAACCTTGTGTTCTATCAATTTCGTTGTGGGCTTAGTGGGTATTGATCTTCTAACCCAAAAGAAGACGAGTGGTTAGAGTATGACTTAACCCAAAAATTCCACAACCTGTG
>JAHWFP010034566.1:0-16926 GCA_023313725.1 Lithobius niger | reverse complement strand
TTACCCAAAAGATGACGAGTGGTTAGAGTATGACTTAACCCAAAAATATTGTGTATCAGAGCATAATTGAATACTTGAATGCAATCTTTAAGTTCAAAGTTCCTTAGTATGGCAGTATACAGTGGACAGGAAAAAGGTTAAAGCGTTGCAGTTCTAAAGCAAAGTTTATCGAGTGTTTTTATGACTGAATGGTTCGAGCTCTCAAGAGTTCATTTGGTTAGTACAAGGACCAATTAGAGCAGTGTAATTTAACCGAAAGAACAATGTTCAACTGTGGATCTTTCAATTTCAAGATGGCCATGGGTTAGAGCGTTATTTTGGATGCATGTCTATTGTGGCTGAAGGGTCAGAAAAAAAGGGAAATATAGGATGGAAAGGGAGGAATTTGCTAAGAAATCATCTCAGGAACTTTTAACATGCCACAATTGACACGAAGTGGGATGAGGATGGGTTTGAACCCGCATGCGTGGGCTAACCAACCAGCCACTCTGGTCCCTGAAGGTGTTGAGCTGCATGTTTTAATTAATAAACAAAAACGGAACGTTAAATGTTTAGAGTAAGGGTCTAAAAGTCAAAACCTAGAAGGAACACGGACAAGCTTTGATAGTCAGGGTCTAGGTGTAAAATTTTGTCAGTAAGAGGCTGGTAAGCATTAGACCCTTACTACCCGGTGGTTAGATTAGTTCTAGTCTCTTCGGACTGAACGTGTGTATGAACGGTTGTAGCAGGTTTTCTTTGTTCTTAGAATATTGTTATGAACACAATTTTCTTGTGAAGTTTGGCATTTTGTCTTTTGATGCTTTAGAATTTTTTATTATATTTCGTAGATTTATGGTAGAGGATTACCATAATGCTCTCTGCTACGAATATGCTGGCATGTTACTAAATTGCAAAATAATTTTCAACGTAAAACAAAGCTGGAAACTTATAACCATACTACCACTTGATCATCGCATGGGTCTTTGCAAGAGGATTTCCAGTTTTTCGTCAAAATGTATTTATTGCTGGCCATCGGGTAGTAAGAGTCTAATGCTTACCAGCCTCTTACTGACAAAATTTTACACCTAGACCCTGACTATCAAAGCTTGTCCGTGTTCCTTCTAGGTTTTGACTTTTAGACCCTTACTCTAAACATTTAACGTTCCGTTTTTGTTTATTAATTCGTGTTACTTTTAGAATTGCAGCTAAACTGTAAAACAATGCAGTTGATGGTCAAAGCTGAGATCTTAACACAAGAGATCCTAGGCTGGCCCTTACTAACCTGGCTAAAGGGTTAAAGGGGTTTAACGAGCGTTAACCACTCCTGGTCATCTGCCCGAAGCCCTAAAGCCCAATGTCTATCGCCAATGGTAACAATAGATACAAATCTTCAGTCTGTCTTGCAGCTGGCGTTGCTAACTGACATTGTTGCATAATAACAATGTTTAAAACAATGTAAAACAATCAATCTGGTGGTTTAGAGCTCCGTAACCCCTGAACCACTTGACCAATTAGAAAAGGCCTTATGAAAAGGGCACATCTACAGAGCAATACCTGTAAAATGAGCTAAGAACCAGCGTTACAGGACAAATAGTTTGATCTGTAGAGAGGACAGACGAAAGTATCCCCAGAACAACAACAAGCAGAACAAGAAGTTGTCTATTTGGCCCTTGTCTGCATCTAGGGTTTGGCTGGACCGAATTTCACAATTTTTGGACTGTAGACAGGCCTTGGCTAGTCAAGGCTAGATTCCAAATTTGGTTTAAAGATGTTTAATTTTGACGGAGTTATAAGCTCTCAAAGTTGAGAGTTTAACACAGAGGTCCTAGGTCGACCCTTACTAACACTGGCTATCGCCAGTGTTAATAAGATAAGACTCAAGATGTGTCAACGTGGATATGTGTAACAACAATACCAATTTTTTTATTCCAAAGGTCTGCTGTATGCTGTAATCTGTGCTGTAACAGTTCAGCCAAATTATGACAGCATGACTGAAGTTGACATAATGTATCTGTAGCAGAATATTTCACGCATAGTTGGTCAATTTATTTCTTGAAATTGTGGTACTCAAGTTACTTTTTGATTGCAGTTATCCCTTATCCTGATTGCCTTCAGCATCTACCGAACGCTGACAGTGGATCGTCTCCTGGCTGACCTCCTGCACGACCCATATCAATTTCCTGATTTTGATTTCTTGGGATTCTGGCAAACACAGTACAACAACGCTGTCGCTGTTACCGTCTTCTTTGCATGGATTAAGGTTGGTTATTTGTTCTTCGAAATTAGGCTATCAATCCTTAAGAAAACGTCTTAAGAGTTTGCAGATCTCGGTAACAAGATGCAGTTGAGCTACAAAGAAATAAGTATCGATTTCCTCCTCCATTCAAGTACTAGTTCGAAGACAAAAGCATGACAGTATTACGTGTGAAATCAATGCCATAAGCTATACCTCTGTTTTGTTTTGTTGAACTCATGAATAGCAAAACTCGATTATAGATAGCACCACTAATTTTTTTAAGTTTTACTAAATTTTACTAAATAATTACTCTTTTCAGCCAATGTTATCAATAAGTACGTATCACGCGAACGAAATAAAAGATTAAGTAAAGACAAAAGGTTCATTTCACATTTTGTTCTGGCGCTAGTCCTGGAAAAAGGCGAAATATCGACACATTTTTATTGTACCTTAATGCCATCTACCAAAAAAGATGGGGAAAACTGCACGTGTTCACTTTCTGACTGCTAATTACGGAATGAATCAAACGGTTAAATGATTAAAATCTTAATATAATAATAATAAAATAATTTGTTGCTGGAGCAACGGGACTGGCAAGGACCAGGAGGTCGCTGGTTGCCAGCCTAAAAGGGGAGAGCATTGACTAAATGCTGGTAAAAAGTAGGTGGTTTTTTCAAAAGCAGAAATTAAAAGCATGTGAATGAGATAAAAATAAAACAAGTTTAAAAATAGCATGGCCAAACGGATGGGAAAGTGAAGGCTAGGCTAGGTAGAGTAGGGTAGGGTCACGACTGCTTTACCAACAAGGCTAGACGTGCCAGGGACACACAAGTCCCTGATGACATTGCCAGAAGTGTAGGAAAGGTACGGGAGGGGAGATGGCCAGTTGTCTTACATTATCAATAATACGATTTAAAAAATATATGTATATAAAATATCATCCAACATAAGTTAAAAATAAATAAGTAAAAAAAAAATAACCATTGTTAGTTGAAGGTGACGAAAGGGTTGTGAGCCCTTTCTTAGGTAGTTTAATAAAAAAAACTGTATCTAGTTGTAATAATAAATAAAATATCATTAAAAATCAATTCGGTTTTGGTATATGTAACGTCTTGTGTCGATTCTGCTAATTTTTAGCCATCGTTCGTAAGTAATGTTTATCCATCCGTTTGACACTTTTTTGGTAATGATCAGTATTAATTAAACCTATTTGTATTGCCATAATTAAGAATTTACGAACAAAAAATGAACTCGTTTGATGTTTTAGGTACGCAAGGTTTAAATTAACCAAGGCCAAAACAGTAAATGAACACAGACAGGTTCTTGTATGAGGTTTTAATGTTAAAATAATTGTTCAGAGTGTAATGCACGTTAAGTCTTACTACTGCATTTTGGGATTTTTTTTGAGGCGGCAAGGGATAATTTTTTACTGTCTAAGCCGCCTAGGTTTGCTAATAGCTGTCGTGTGGTTTCGTGTGTGCATGTCTGCGTCGATCTCATTAATGCCTTGAACTAAACGGCTTAAATGACTGGGCCAATAACTAATCGTTGCAATAACTATTATGAAGAAGAACAGCAATGCGACGATATGGCTAACAAATAGTGCAGGATAAAACTAAATAAAGTATATGAGAATGTTGTAATGGTGAGTGAGTTCAAATTTTCACATCAGTTCAAAGCTAATCATTTGACTACACGCTAGTGGTGGCAATTAACGGTGTTTAAAGAAACCGAATAACCAAACTACATATTATAGCCCATTCACACCGCGACGATATGAACGACCAATAAGTTACAACCGACAGTCGCTATGACAACCAACCCCTCAGGCAGTCATACGCAGTCGTTCGCTGCCGATCATAGCAAACGCAACTTTTCAGTTTTAGCGTAGCTGTGGCGTCACCCTCCGACAGACCAATGGCTGACAAGCCGCTGCAAACACGATCCACGATATGCAAGATGGTGGCGGAGAACAGTTTGAAGCTTCGATTAATGCTCGTTGCTTACCTGAACATCTCTGCAATGAGATAATTGTAGAGAACAGCTAAAAAATTGTGCTCCATTCAATGGTGATATAAATTATTAAATAAAACGGAGAATCACAGTATGATGGTTCGTTTAGGCACAATGTCGCCACATAGCCCAGTTTTGAAAAGTAAGCGTCCTAGCTCTACTCATTCTCCAGCTTTGATTGGTCCATTGTTGGTTGTTCGTTGGTCGGTTGTGCTGGTGTGACAGGGTCTAATTTTTAGTGCTGTTGGTCGCCGCCGTTCCTTGCTTTCGTTTGTCGTGGCGGTCTGAACTAGCTTATACACGCCAAATTATACCACACATAAAAAAAAAACAGATTACCGTATTTCGTTTCTTTATCAGTAAAAATATCACGGATGGATGTAGGCCTACTGCAACGGCTGTAATCACTCTTCTCGCATGCTTTGTGACTAGAAAACCAGCATATCCACGTTTTCTGGCAATAACGCACTTCTTTTGGTGGTCACTATTTGACCAAACAGGAAAATAACTCACGGAAGCAATGGCTGCTGTCAAAATAAGCTTATTAGCCAACATGTGCGTAAGGTGTGGCAGTTGTATATGCGATGTGCATGCTCATTCCCCTTGCTTGCCCAGACGTGACCTCGGAGGACGTCATCATTCACGACGACAACATGACGTAGGCCATGATTCAGCATTTACTGCGTAGGGTATTTTAAAGTTTGGTTAACTGAATCCCAATGTTCGAAACCGGTTAATCGTATTTTATACGGTAACCAGTTAACCGTTGCCACCACTACTACAGGCTTATTTATACAAAAGTATGTGAAACCTGAACACGAGACACATTTGTATGCTAACATTTCTTTATTGAAACCTACAATTTTTGGAAGTCCTTGAACCGAAGGTCTTTATTTCAATTTATAGCCAGACACGAGTCGAAGTACTTTTTAAAATTAAATTTAAGCAAATAAATTTTTGTTTTCAAATCCAAAGGACCACAAACAAAGGCTTGTAATTGCATGCATTAACTTTATTACTTTTACTTTGGCTTCATGTCGTGTATTTACGTAATTGTTATAATTTTGAACTGATTTAACTATTTATGAAAAGTAACGCATGCATTAAGCTTACGTAATAGATTGCTTCAACTTATTAATTTGTTTGTTTCTGACAGCTTTTTAAATACATCAGTTTTAACAAAACCATGACACAATTGTCCTCCACTCTGTCAAAGGTAAGATTGATCAATATTCAGTTAAAATATGTCTGAACTAGCTGTTAACTTCTCAAAAATAACCGGAGTTTTGAGAGTGCTTGGTTGGTTTTTAGGAAGGGGGGGCTTTAATCATCTACGTAGTTTGCCTTTGGTGGAATTGTACATTTTTCTGGGTAAATAAATATATGAGTTACGTCAAGAATTTATAGGGTTTGGGAGGAGAATTTGAAACTCTAAAAAGTCCCTATTGAAACACGTTAGATCGGTCCCCATTAGTTCAGTCCGAGTTTTCAGAGGGCGCCACGTGTTCCATCTGATAATTTTTGCTCATTTTTCAGCCCAAATCAAAAGTAAACTAAATTACAACTAAGCTAGGCTGAATAATAATTTAAATCAAGCTAGTTTCATTTAGTTTAGTTTAATTTTAGGCTAAAAACTGAGTAGAAATACCCACATAAAACACATGGCGCCCTCTATAAACTAAGACTGAACTAATACGACTGTATCCAAGACGTTTCAGTATGGGTCTCAGTCACAAATTCCACTCCCCCAACCCTATAAATTCATAGTTACGTTCATCGTTGTTTGAAGGGAAGTTTCAGAAAACAGTTAAATTAGGTACTAAACTTGGGATCGATTCTTTGTTGCATTTCTTTTTCTGGCTGTTCTGTTCATAACAGAGGACAACGAACCAATGCTTTAGCCAACTAGTGTATGTTATTCCTAATGTTTGATATTTGATTGCTGGCTTTTTCCGACTGACCTTGTTACATGCTTATTTATACAAAGTGCATATTCTAATTAAAGGACGATAACATCGATTTTTTGTTATGTATTTTACCTTTAAGCAACCTAACCAACTATTTGAAACAAGAGTGGTGCAAATGTTGCGTACGTTCGTTACAGTTTCTTTACTGCATCACCACGAGATGAATGTGCCGAAATTATTGCTGACAGATGGACATGCTAGTTCGGACTCGGCGACGAATAACGTAGCTCAGGCATAGCCAGTTAAAGCAACACACCGCTTGCCTTGTAACCTTTCGCCTGCGTTATAACAGCTAAGCGTCGATCGCCTCCGCGCATTTATCATAGGCAAGGTAAAAAAACCAACGAAAAAACGTAGCTGCTATCTTGGTAGGCATTGTGCCTAATAGACAAGCCAGCGTGAACGCATTAATTGTGTCGTCACGAACTGGAATGATTGTCGTATTTTAAAATCACAATTTATAATATGCTAGGCTAGTGTCTTATAATTTTGCTTCGGCGACCTATTGGAATAATTAATTTTAATTTTTACCACATTAGTCTTTTAGATTTTTGATCTCATGGTAATTATTAGAAAATTAGTACATGTACACACAGAGATGAAACGTCATGATTATTGTAAGCGTGTAATGCATCATATACTTACGGGTCGTTCTTAAATATAGTTAACAACATTTAACAGAAAATTTCGTAGACGGCACATTTTAAAACGAATTTTTAGCAAGGGAAAGACTAACGGTAAGTAAACAGACCTTTGGGGCTGTACTTGATGTGGTGGATCGAGAAAAAATGGCGTTGGGAGGTATATCTCTTTAAGTCCGAGCGTTTGCCAGATGCTAAAAGCTGCTCACCACGAACTAGTTGCTCCGTCTGTTAGCAATAATTTTGGCACATTCTAACCTAAAAACGGCATCTATCAAAGCGTCTTGTGATGAAGCAGTAATGAAATTGTCGCATCGGTCGTAATGTAGTGCGTTCCCAATGCGCCCACATGAAAAGAGCAATGGGAACACACTACATACGTTCGATGCGATAGGTGTTGTGTGTGGGAGAGGGGGGGGGACCCAAAGGCAATATATGCAAGTACAAATCTACATAATTGCCCTGTAAAAACCGACATTTTACGTCAGTTTTTAAAGGGCAGTTATACTGATTTTTACTTGCATATATTTACCCACAGGGCTTCCTCAAACTGAACGAAAATATTTAGGACAACGCGTAGTGTCGTCATACAATATCTATAGTATATCTTGAGGTACTCAATAGTTGAGATCTTCAGTGGAAAGTGTCAGCTTTTTTTATTCCATTTATTCCGAACGAATTCTAAGGGGTTATATTGCAAAACTTCAGAAGCAGAACGAAGAAGTTTGTAAAAAAAATTGTATTACCTTTTTGTGATTAAAATCTGAGTTCGACTTTTTTGTGGTGGATAACCCACTCAATGGGAGGGTGGGAGGGCAAAACAGAAAAATTTTGGAAGGGACAAAGAAAAGCGGAATTTAAAATGGGGACGAGGGCCAAAAAATTTAACTAAAAATTCCAGAAGGGTGGGGGAAGCCCTCAAGAGTCCTGTAAAACACTTGATTTTCAGTCCTTAGCAGCATTTAAAAGGACATAGTTTTTGCAGATTTTATTTTTAACTGCAATAACCTTGTTTGTTTATTTTTTACCAAATTGTATTCTTAACATTGTATGTTGGGGGAGTAGGGGAGGGGTTACTTGGTACGCGGACACATAGGCACTGGACAATTAGGCACCGGACACTTAGGCACCCCAATTTAGGCACTGGACAAATAGGCACTGGACAAATAGGCACTGGACAAATAGGCACTCGGACAAATAGGCACTCGGACAAATAGGCACCCGGACAAATAGGCACCCGGATATATAGGCACCAAGTTAAAAAAAAAATTAAATTGGGATGGATTGTCCTCAAATTGGGGGGCGGGGGAGAAAAACTTTGATGTTTAGACGGCCAGTTTTTGAGCCCCGACACTTTGACCGATTTTCTGTACCTTGCTCTAAAATGTTTCTAGTGTTCACATTGTTAGCATCTTTATTACACTAGCATTTCTGAGGTTTTGTGTTAGCCGCAGCGAGCGAGGCAGCGTGAGTGACGCAGCGTAATTTGGAATATTAATTCATCAGACAAAAATGTCGGGGGAAAATGCAAAAACTCCCCCCAATGGTCCACACGACTAAGTGTCCCAGATATAAAACAAACGATAGCATTTCTGATGTTATATGTAAGCCGCCGCGAGCGCGGCAGCGTAATTTGGAACATTAATTTACCACACAAAAATTTCGGGGAAAAAATGCAAAAATCCCCCCCCCCTCCAACGGTCCGCACGACTAAGTATCCCAGATTTAAAACAAACTATACAGAATTTGAGGGCAATCTACCCCAATCAAAAAATAAAATAAAAAACTTGGTGCCTATTTGTCCGGGTGCCTAAATGTCCGAGTGCCTAAATTCGGGTGCCTGTGTGTTCGGTGCCTAATTGTCCAGTGCCTATGTGTCCTACATCCGGGTTACTTGTCCCGATTGTCGTGGTGCATCACTGAGCTGGTTGCTACCAATTCCCATAGAGCCTTACTACTGTGTTTCATTATTTGGTTGGTTTTTGTTTACAGTGTTCTAAAGATATCGGAGGATTCGCCGTCATGTTTTTTATCGTTTTTTTCGCCTTTGCTCAGCTGGGCATGCTGATTTTTGGTACACAGATACAAGATTTCAGCTCCTTCGGAGACGCAGTGTAAGTTAGACCCCATTTTATTTTTTTTAATCCGCAAACTTTGAACATTTTAGAAATACAGATTATATACTGATTAATAACAATTTGCTTCGTGTATAGTCTGCGCCACTGTCCGATCCTCACAGCTTAGTAAGGTGGAGCGTACAGTGGCGTAGCTACGTGTGGCAGGGCCGGTGGCAAATCAGCACTTGGGGCCACACTCGACCTTAATATACAGGATGGCCTATAAAAATCGCAGGAGTGAAAAATTTCTGAGGTCAAACTTTTTTTTCAAATTTTTGTTTGTTATTGTGAAAATAGGAACATTAGGAACATAGTAATAATAATAATATATAGATAGATAGATCATGAACATATACATTTTACGAATTTTTTTACTAAATTGTGAGCTTGCGCAAAGCACAGTTTATCGACTGATTCTGGATGGATTATTGACTAACTCTGGATGGAGCCATCAGTCGCATTGACGTCGTTTCCCTCATCAGACACTTTTGGAACGTTCGTTGAGGTTTCTGTGCATTGAAGGTACCAAACTGTCTTCAGAAGTGTGCGTATGGTTCGCACACAGGTTAGTTGTTTTGGAAGGCGATCTTTGCCTCTTCCTTGTTTTAAAAATAATCTTCACAGTGTGCTTTGACTGAGTGTGAGTGACATTGTCTACCGTGCACGGTGGAATTTCAACAGTGGTGCGGCGGGGGGGGGGGGGGCGTCAATGGGGTCAGCCCATTCCTCAAAATCATGCGTGTTAACAAAAGTGTCATAATGCTAAATAAATTTCTCGAATATGTGAAAAAAAAGAACACTCCAGAAGCCGGATATGGCAGTGACTTACCATAAAATACGGAAGCTTCCAGATCCTGCTGGGGAGCTAACGGCAGCCCCCAGACCCCATAATTGACTTTCTTCGAGCCCCTTCGAAAATTTTTCTTGGCTGTGCCATTGAGTTTCAATACCTTTTTCTGACATTTCAGATTCACACTTCTTCGAATTGTATTGGGAGACTTCGACTTCTATGCCATTGAACAAGCCAACAGAGTCCTTGGTCCCATCTATTTCATCACCTATGTTTTCTTCGTTTTCTTTGTTTTGCTGGTAAGTAACAAAACAAAGCTAAATTAAGAGCTTGCCACCACACGTAGCTTGAGTGTGTCCATATGCAGGCGTAAATTTATCCATTTGCGGTCCGATAGGCACTGCTTGCAACATCATTACTGAATTCGGCAGTTATATCCGCAAAAATCTTCCTCATTTCCTTCAGAGTGTTTACATACAGTGCTTTCGAAAACCACCAAGCTACTCCATCAAAAGTTGCCACAGTTGGAGAGTTTTGGCTCGCACTTGACATCGCACGCACGATTTGTGGTGATGTCAGCCATTCAGATCTTCCAAAACTACAGTCATAACTCAACAAACTCTCTTTAAGTTCTCAATGTATTTTGTTGAAGAGAATAACGAACTCCGATGGATCCATCAGGCATCGAAAAGTGACGTCCCTCAACAGGCACTTTTGGAATGTTCTATTGAGTTTGCGTATGTATATGTATTACATGTATGTATTATCAAACTGTCTCTAACGGAGACGAGTTTTGATGGATTATATTGGTGGTTTTGGAAAGCACCGATTCATTGCTATTTTGTGGATCTGATGAGTAGGGCGATAATGCAACTGTGCAGGGACTCTTTCGTAACTGCGGTAGGAAACATCCTGCATAGATGTGACTGACTCTCAGGGTAGCAATATGTGACCTTTAGTTGCTGTGGCAGCTTGTAATAAAACAGATTTTTGTTTGATTTTTTCTTTGCCTTCAGCTGCTCAGGGGCAAGTTGCTCACCGTGTTCCTCGAAAATGGACGCTTATTTGACGTAATCCTTGACCGTATTTGTGCGTGGCATTGTCAACAATTACATTAAGTCTACTCCCATTTTTTAAGTGTGCAAGCAGTAATTGAAGATCCCCCAGGTTTATTGATTCAATGGGACACTTGAGTATGGAATTCCTGGGACACTCCTTGCGTTTGCCGATTCATTATTACCCATAAATCCTTGTGTCATAGAAGAAAAGGGAACACTGCCAATAAAAGCGAGCATATTTTTTTCTTACAGTTTCAGCCTCTTTTAAGTGTGACCGCATTAGTATGACTACATGGCAACGCTTCAACTTATGAATTCAACTTTGAATTCAAAGGTTGCACGACTCACTCCATCCCCCCCCCCCCCAGGCAATCCATGCATTTATGTCTAACTCATAATTTATATAGAAAAGAAACAAAATTGAATTACAAAGATATAAGGAAACACCCGTCATAACATACGGGGACTACAATCGCAGATGGTTGCACACTGGTCTTTATTGCAGTTCCCAGTTGCTGTGACGGGTGTCTCACTACAGTTTTGTTATAAAATTTCTATAGGTTTGATCCACATGCTATCAAGCTGTTTATGTGGTCAAAACTCGGTAGAATATTTACTGTCCTATATTTACAAGGCTTTAGTGTAATTTACCTTGCAATTCGATTACTGTTTACTGTTTACTACCCGTTAAAAAAATTTCGAAGAAAAACTTAAAAGACCCTGCCTATGGGAAAACTTGTTTCCCAATAGTGGCTCTGAAAATGATTCAACTTTATATCTGCTGCGATCTTTGTTACCTTTCTGCAGAATATTCAATGTTCCAACAGTGATACATTTATCGACATTGGATGCATTTCGTATCACGGCCTGATTTGACCTCAGCAATGGCTGAATATAGGTATTTGCATCTTAGCCAGAATATGAAAAAAAAATATTCTAGGTATTTTCTCTGCTAAAATGAATAGTCTGGTCATTTGCAAGCCGCAACATCAGTCAACAGGGTCTAGTGAACCACACATGAAATCCCGCCACAGAAACCTTTGAACACAAAAGGGTTCTGTTGCAGAGCACAGACTGTAGCCGGCTGGGAAACAAAGTGAAAGAATTGCCCTGGTCGAGCTAGTCTTAACTGAAATCTTTTCTGACTTCCAGAACATGTTCCTGGCCATCATCAACGACACTTATTCGGCGGTAAAATCTGACATCGCAAATCAGAAGAACGAATTTGAAATTGGAGATTACTTCAAGAGAGTAAGTATGGGCAGTAGATTCATTGTTGCGCTGTTAATTTAGTAAGGTAGAGCACTAAGACATCTTTCACGGAATACAGTTCTCTCCCGTCCATTTACGGGCATGTTGCCATGGATTGCAGCTGACTATTACTTTTCATGTATGCTTTCACACTGCAGTAACGACAAATCTGCCATCACAACAACCCCTACTGTATTGACTGGCATGCATAGACTACAACAACCATATAATAGTAATAATAAGTTTGTTGCAAACACATCCGGAACGGCAAGAACCAGGTGGTCACTGACTGCCATCCGAAGTTAAAAAAAAAAATATATAAATTACAAAAGTTAAAGAGTTTAAAAGTTTAAAACGAAGATGATGGCCCAGCTGTAGAGGAAGGGTAGATGGTATTGGATTTGGGTCACGAATGCTTTACCACCAAGGTTAGACCGACCAGGGACACAAGGGTCCCCGATGGCGTTGCCAAATGTGAGGGACAAGTGAGAGGAAAAGCCGTATCATCGTCAACGTTTTTAAAATAATAAAACACCAGTCCAACAATCACCACCCAACTAGCAGGCGACAACATAATTGGGTCTTTTCAAAAATTTGGCAAAGTTAAACTCGTCAAGATGACGTCTGAAGCTGTTTACGGACGTAGCCGTAACGATCCGCTCAGACAAAGCATTCCACACCAGAACCACCCAAACGGGAAAAAAAAGGACCTCCAGCAATTAATATACATAAAAACAGGCATAGACTGGTGCCACGGTGGCTCGGTGATGGAAGATTCATCGTCATGTATGTGTTTGCATAAGTAAAAAGCCATAGTCAACTATATTTCACAACTGTAATTCACAACACATTCACAAAGGCAGGAGTAAAGATCCAATGAACAATGTTGTGTTAAAGGGATCTCGGGGGCTACGGGCACACTGCCAATACAGCTGTTTTGCCTAACTTATGAAGGTTTTTTTTTTATCCATTTCCTCCCCATTAGGGCTACAACAACGTCCTTGGCAAGCTAGGGAAACGGGACCGGATTGTGGACCTACAGAATTCCCTGAAACTGGCCGATACCAGCGGAGATGGCACTATGAGCTTTGACGAAGTCAGAGCAAGTCTGAAAAAGTAAGTTTTTTTTCTGTAAAGCCAAACACCTTCCGTAAAACTCGTACGTATCTCCTAGTGTTATGTTGCACTTTTATATTGCGACACCGATAGCTTTTATCAACACCTGAACACAGAAAGGACGATTTAGGTCTGCTCTATAGCATTTTACGCAATATATCAAAGAAAATAAACAGCTCTGAAGGCTCGTTAGGCAGTGGCGCGAATTAACCCTTTTTTTCTGTAGGGCAAATTTTACACTCCCTTTATGCCCTTGCTAGAAAACGCACGACCACTTTATTGTTATTGTACAATTATTTTGCTTGCTTTACGTAGTGTATAGCTTCATTAAAAAAAATGCTGAAGATAACAGCGAACGAGTAGGTTTTTTCCAAAGATTGCTTTGCATGTCGAAGTTGTCTCCCAGTCTACGTTGGTGGGTTTCCGTCGAATGCTGAAATCTCAGCCGATGCATTCCTTTATCAAACAGTGCCCATAAACTTCATTTTCCCACATATTTACTCTCGTGTTTTTAACTTAATTACCCTCCAGTCCCGGTGTCAGTGGCTCAACACCCTTCTGGGTTCTGACCACTTCCAGGTGGTGCAAAAGTAACATTATTAAAATCAATAAAAATTCAGTGATGTTTTGCCACCACACGTGGCACATCATGCTACCAAATTGTCTCGGTGACTCGCATACTAAGCTGATTTGTAAATATTTATAATTTTAAGAATATAACAATTTCTAACAATAAATTCTACCCCTATTGACATCTAAAATTAACGAACTGCAGCAAGGAATGGCAACCGCAACAAAAATCTCAACAGTTCTTAATTTGTGGTCAAGCCAATCTGACTGTCATTCTTTGAAATTCTGACCCACCATTAATCTCGTCATGTTTTCAGTTGTTGTTGTTCTGTACATCAATTTCTGATTAATTTTTCAAAAAAAAACAGAAACTTTACATGTTCATGACGTGTGATTAATTTTGGCATTTGAGAATAAAAATCCCTGAAATCTCCAGCCTAGTTTTATTGTTTACTAATGTAAATCTTCAAGTAAGTCATTGAATGCATGTGGAAATTTTAAAATGAACTGGTCTGTGGGCTAAAATTTGTCTTTTTCTTTGTCACTAAAAATCGTTGATTTTCATATGATTGTGGTATGGATGTCCATAACAAAATACATGACTTGCAACCAACTGAACAATATAAACAAAATGAGCAATTTGCAACCCACTTAAAACTGCAAACAAAATACATAATTTGCAGCCCACGTAATAATGCAAACAAAAAAAACATAATTTGCAGCTCACTTATAATACAAACAAAATACATAATTTGCAAGCCAGACTTGATTATGCAAACAAAATACATAATCTGCAAGCCACTTAATAATGCAAACGGAATACATAATTTGCAACCCACTTACCATAATACTGCAAACAAAATACGTAGCTACAAACAAACTACATAATTTGAAACCCACTTAATAATGCAAACAAATCACATAATTTGCAACCCACTAAATAATGCAAGCAAAGTATGTACTTTGCAACCCCTTAATAATTTAAGCAAAATACATCATTTGCAAGGAAATACAAATACACAATTTGCAACAGCCTCCCCCCTATTTGCAACACAAAATTGCACAAAAATACAAACAAAACACAAATACATATTGTGTGCGCGGTTTATCTTGAGTCCTGCAGATATTTTATGCGCGGCTACGTTTTCCTGGAGGGGGCAGCATTAATCGACGGCCACCATTGTTTGTGTAACCATCTTGGATACCAACAAGGCACTCTGCCACCAAAAACATACAATTGATTATCTGTGTAGTTCTCTGGGGCGAACTCAAGATAGGCCACGGACACTATAATTTGCAATCCACTTAATAATGCATTTGTTTCATTTTCAATCTAGAAGTCAGACATCTAACATAAGAAACTTAAACTCAAATTCTGCCTTATATTTGTATTCCCAAATTAACGTGTTCTTTCTTTCTTTTTGTTGCTTAGAAATAATTTCACAGATTTGGAAATTGAGATGTTCTTTAACAAATATGACAAAGACGGATCTCGCGTCCTAAATGCCGCAGAAACGAAGCGGATGATTGCTGAAATCGATGGAGAAAAGGTAAGAGATACAGACTCCTTAAAAAAAATTATGCAAAGGTAAGCTAGTAGTAGGAAATAACGGTGTTAAGGGAGCACCTACCGAAAAATGACGCCTAACTTTGAAAATTTGTTTCTTGTAGTGTAATTGCCCTAGAGTCATAACTAATTTTTACCTTAAAGTGTATTGAAATACGAGTCTTAGAACCTGTTTTTAATTTTGATTTGGCCTATTTTGTGAGAGTACTGCGTCGGTATATTTTCGGTAGATTTTATTACAATTCATTGCTGCTCCTTTAACGTCGGCGTAAATTGATGTACATGAGATTGTGCTCTAAAACATTTGTATACATAGCACTATCATGTGAACCAAAATAATTCTGCTACCACAATTTTTTATATTTTATGATAAAATCACAATTTGCATAAATCGTAAACTCGTATAGCCCAAATTTTGGGATTTTTTTTTAACTACACCAGAAGCGTGTAGAAATCTGGTTTTGGGTTCGCTTTATAGTCACCACACCTGGGAACGTCTGTGATAAGTTTCCAGTCATTTATCTCAATCCAAAGTAAAGTTATGATGTTTTTAGTGATTGACCACTAACGATATTTGGGCCCCAGGAAAATCAAGTTTGAATGTGAAACGTATAACCTTAGGCACCACTAACTAATATAATAATAATATAAATGTTTAACCTGCTACATATAGCTGGTTAGGTGACGGAAGGGTAAAACCACTAACACCGCCCCTGATTTAATTCGATAATAAAGAAAAAATAGAAGACAGGTGCACTACAGGTAAAGGATGTATCACTAATAAACCCTCTTAAGGAATTTAGATAGGTCACAAGCTCTAATTAACCGATGAAAGCAATGAAGAGAAGGCGAAGTCACCACCTCAGTTTGAAGAGAGTTCCAACAGGGCACAACACGGAGTGCAAAGAAGTGTCTTCTGCAATCGAGGCGGGACGAGAGAAGCTTCAACTTTAATGGGTGACCACAAAACAACAAAATGTGTTGTTAGCCGTAAATGGTCGTGGTTAATGAGACGAAAATTGTTGTACCCTGAAGAATACATGTTACTGCAACAGAATTCGTTAAAAAATTTTTTGGGGGAATAGGGTAGGTAGTCCCTTATAGTGGCACTATCTCCGATTGAAAGCGTACGAAAATACTGTGGCACCATCTAGCAGCAGCGATATTGGTAACTTTTACAGATTGCTCCAAGGTGCATGAGGACATACCAAATTGTCACATGGTAATTAAGGATGTTGTGGCTTGTTTGTTTTCGCTTGATGCAAGCAAGGGGTAGATAGGGCTCGATGTTGCCAGATTCTGCAGACATTCACTTGGTGATAGTGCTACTAAGGCTACCAGCTAACCAACCAGCCACCCGGTGGAAGAAGAACGTTCTTTTGCCCAGAAAAAACTAAAGTAAGTCGTCGGCTACAAGCTAGTTGGATATTTGGTCGAATCCGTGACCGACAAAGGATAAACCTTAGAGTAATGAACTCACTTCGTTATAGGAGGAGCATATTCCTATGGAAAGCAACACTCGGCAAGCATCGTATCATGAGGGCATGAGCTTGGAGGACAAATGGGAAGAAATGCGTGTTGTTACTACAGTGGCTTATTGGGACAAACAACTACTTTTTTC